>OZ004717.1:3602991-3790656 GCA_963924515.1 Vespertilio murinus | reverse complement strand
TTTTTTACAGAGAGGAAGGGAGAGGGATAGAGAGCTAGAAACATCGATCAGCTGCCTCCTGCACACTCCCTACTGGGGATGTGCCCACAACCAAGGTACATGCCTTGATCAGAATCAAACCTGGGACCTTTCAGTCAGCAGGCCGACGTTCTATCCACTAAGCCAAACCCGTTAGGGCTAAATATATATTTATTGATTTCAGAGAGAAAAGAGAGAGAGAGAGAGAGAGAGAGAGAGAGAGAGAGAAACAGAAATGATGAGAAACACTGACCAACTGCCTCCTGCATGCCCCCTACTGGGGATTGGAACCTGTAACCCGGCATGTGCCCTTGGCCCGTATGAACCCCGACCCCGGGACCCTTCAGTCTGTGCAGGCCAATGCTCTATCCACTGAGCAAAACCGGCTAGGGCTGGACTATATAAATTTTAAAACAATCAAGGCTTCCTGAGCCGGTGTGTGCCACCCTGTAACTATGACAGAAAGCCTCTGTTTGGTCCAGAACGGGCGGGGCTCACTTGGGTTGCAGGCACCGGCATCTCTGCCTCGCACACGGCCTGGCGACTCTCCAGGGCGGCTGTGCTACCTGCAGGGTCCCCTGCCCAGGCTGGCAACGCCACCAACCCCACCCCTGGCTTCCAAAGCCAGGGAAAGACTGTGGTGCCACAGCGTCTTCCCTCACGCCCATCGGCCTGCACAGGTCACATGGCCTCAGCTGGCTGCACAGTCACATGGCCTCAGCTGGCTGCACAGGTCACATGGCCTCACCAGGCTGCACAGGTTGCTGGGAAGTGGTCGTCCACCCTGGAAGCGGACGGTGAGACAGGCCTCCGGGAACCTCGGGCTTGGGCTCAGCGCAGCCTCGGGCCGCCACGGCTGTGCTCTCGGAGGTCACTGCGCTGGACAAGCCTCCAGGTGGAAGTGGCCGCTTCCTTGGTGACGTTTCCTCCACTCGGACAACGGGGGCCGGGGCGCCTGCTCCTGCCCGTGGAAAAGCCTGTGTGGCTTTGGACTCAGCGCCAACGTAGCTGCAGGCGGCCCTCCTGTCTGGGCACCCCCCTCATGCTGGGGATGGGCTCCAGCCCCTCACAAGTCCCGTCCATGAAATGGCTCCGGAGCCGTGCACACGGCCGCCCTATACACCCGGGACCCACAACCACGGACAGCGGAGAGCGGATAGCGGAGAGCGAATAGCGGAGAGCGTCTTCAGGCCGATGTGGGTTGATTGATGGATGCGAATTCCCAGGATGTGGAGGGCCTACAGTATGATTATTAAAAAAAAAAAATCATGCATAATTGGACCCCAGCAGTTCAAATCCATGCAGTTCCAGGCCAGCTGTGGTCTCATATCTCTTACTGGTGAGTACACTCAGAATCTGCCCGCTACCCATGGTTCCACCGGCCCCAGGAAATAACAGGTGCTGCTTCGAAAAATATAAAAATAATAAATAATAAAAATTGATGTATCATTTGCACTTCGGGCCCATCTCAATGGGAATGTTAAGGTTTCACGGGAAAACAGGATCTGTATTTCGATTTCATAAAATGTGTCGTTAAAAGTATATTCCCTTAGGCAAGTTTTTCTAAACACACTTAAAAGCTTCCCCAAAACTCCCTCGTGTGTGTGTGTTTTAAAGGTGACATTAATTTAGCGTGGGCCTCATGGCAAACGCTCAGTAGCCACGCGTGACTAGTGGCTACTTTATGAGGCAGCCCCGTTCTGGCGAGTGTAGTCTGATAAATCAAGTAGCACATGTGATGGCGGGATGCTAAGGAGAAAAACCAAAAGGCAGGAAAGGGGGTTTTCCAGGATTGGGATGATGGTTACGTGTTAGTTAAGGCTGCCAGACTTAGCGAATAAAAACATAGAAACTCAAGTTAGACCGGCACAACAGATCCTGTTAAAGTGTAAGTCTGCCCCAAAATGTCCCAAATATCGCGTGGGACCTACTTATACTACCGTGGTTTCCCCGAAAATAAGACATCCTTCGAAAATAGACCCACTTCATGGAAACATAATACATCCCCTGAAAATAAGACCTAGCGCATCTTTGGGAGCAAAAAATTGATATAAGACACTATCTTATTTTCCGGGAAACGGGGTAGTTACTTCTTGTTCACCCGGAGCTCAGATTTAACAGGTGTGATCCTCTTGCACTGGGACAGGCTCTCTGGAGCTGCTGTGCGGAGAACCCACGGGAAGGGCCAAGGCGGAGGCAGGGAGGACCCGGAGGCCGTTGCCATAACCCAGGTCAGGGGCTGTGGTCGCTTGGACCAGAAGCCGTGGGATGCTGGCTGCGTTTGGAAGTCGAAGTCGGCCGAGTTTATTGACTGGACGGGGCGACGGAGAGGTAAGTCCAGGACTCGGGGACATTTGGCCTGAGTCTGGAAGGATGGCGTTTTCGTTTGCGGCGATAAGGGTTAACCGCAGGGGAGGGGTAGACAGCAACGGCTTGTTTGGGAGTGAAGTTGCTAACACCTGTTGGTGATATCGGTTTGGTGTCCATAAGGGGAGACACCTGGCTGGAGAAAGTTGGGGGATGGGATTGAAAGCCAGGGGACTAGGTGAGACCTCCCGGGCAGTGAGTCTGGGTTGACAAGAGGAAAGGCCTGTGGACTGAGTCCTGGGTCCTGTATGCCAGAGTCGGGGTGGGCAAACTTTTTGACTCGAGGGCCACAATGGGTTCCTAAACTAGACCGGAGGGCCGGAACAAAAGCACGGATGGAGTGTTTGTGTTAACTAATATAAATTCAAAGTAAACATCATTACATAAAAGGGTACGGTCTTTTTGTCTTTAATTCAATGGTTTTATTAACCGGATCTGGCCCTCGGGCCATAGTTTGCCCAGCCCTGTGCCAGACACAGAAAATCACATGCCGTTTGTATGAGTCTATTTATATGTAAGGTCTAGCATAGGCCATAGAAACGAAAGCAACATAGTAGTTGCCACTGGTTGGGGAGTGACCACCTAGTGGGGTGCGGGGTTTTCTTTTGGGGGTGATGAAAAGGTTCTGGAACCAGGTAGTGATGTTGGTCGCGCCACTCTGTGAATGTGCTGAGTGCCACTGCACTGCACGGTTTAAGATGATCACAGTGGTGAGCTTTGTGTTTGGTGTGATGTGTCACAATTTAAGAAGAACAAAAAGCTCCCTCTGGCTTCCGTGAGCAGAGAGGGGACGGGAAAGAACAGAGACCAGGAGGAAAGTTCCTCCAGGCGCTGGCTGCCACAGGGTTTGGCACTCGCCTTCCCTTCTCCAAACCTCAAACCCTTCCTCATAAGAGCCAACTCTCACAGGCCCAGGGCTTTGGCATGGTGAGAGAGTTGGGATACTTGTGAGGTGACTCAGGGCTCAGTCCAGGGAGCTGGTAGGCTGCTCTACCTTTTATTTAGGGACTTAGGTGCCATCGGAGCCAATGAAAAGGCTTCCTGGGGTAATCCATTGCCCCCACTCAAAGAAGGGAGCGCCTGATTGGCTCATCTTGGG
Organism: Vespertilio murinus; assembly: GCA_963924515.1. NCBI lineage: Eukaryota > Metazoa > Chordata > Mammalia > Chiroptera > Vespertilionidae > Vespertilio > Vespertilio murinus. Next base: position 3,787,172 of record OZ004717.1, on the reverse strand, counting down.
CTCAGTGCCCACCCCCTGGGCGGGAAGGTCACCTTGATTGACTGGCCCACTAAGGGCGTTAGAGGGGTGTGTTTCCTCAAAGGGAAACTGGGAGATGTTTTACCGGGAAAAGGAACAGTGGGTGCTGGGCAGGGAGAACAAGACATATCGATGAAAATCACCAAAGCACAGCATTTCCTGTGTACCTGGCTCCATGCAGGGCCCTGTGGGGACCTGAAGCAAAGGAAGTCTTGATGCTGAGCATTTTCGATTTGCATTGCGAAGTAAATATAAGTAAAATGTGGAGCAGCCTCAGGAAGGAGCTGACTGGGGTGCCTGTGCTTGCATATGCTTTAGTTCTACAGTGTGTTGGGTCTGCCTGTTGGCTTCAAGCTCCTTCTTTGCAATTAGTATGATTAATTAGGCGAGCCTGGCCCTGCGTGGTTCAGGTGGGAACGTGCTGTGAGCGCCCCCTCCCCTCCCCCTTCAGCGGGAGGACTCTCTGCAGGGCTGGCTGGTGTGGCAGCCGCAGCTCTCCCGCTCTCCCCTGGCTGCCTGGTGCCAGGAGCCACTCTGAGCCACCCCTCTGCGGGCCACCCCTCTGCGGCCGCACCTTGGGGCAGTGGCGGAGAGCTGGTGCGGTTTCATGGCCCAGGGCATGGCCTGAGACGAACGCAAAGGAAAAAGGAAGAGGATGAGGATGCGTGTCCGTGTCCTTTGGGCTCACAGATCCTTTGCCCAGATGGGATTTGGAAAAAGGACTTTTATAGCTGCTTTTTTGAGTACGAAATAGACACAGTCTCATTAAGGGGAACGAGGAAACAAAACAAACAGAAACCACATAAGAACAACAGGAAGAAGAAAAGAGACACAATATTACCCATAATCCCCCAGGGCCCTACCAGGCTGTGTCATCACTTGAAGGTCTATCTTTGTCGTTTTATTTCAATGCATATATATATATATATATATATATATGCCATTTTTTCTCATTGATAGATAGTAGTGAATATTTACTATTAGTAGTACTCATTTCTGGTATCTGTAGAGTCAGTTGCCATTGGTGAACCCTCAACATTGAGTCTCAGTTTGGCTGAACAGAGGGAGAAATGCCTTGTTAGTTTGCATTGTCAGAAGGAGAAATTAAAAGGAGGCCCCAGGACCATGATGGTTAAGACGAGATAATAACAGCTAACACTGGTAATGCCGCCTCTGTGTCAGGTGCCATTCTAAGCACGAACTCATTTATTCTTCACAGCAAGCAGTGAGGTAGGAATGGTGATGTGGATTTCCGTCTTACAGATAAGGAATTGGAATAACTACTTCCGTTTCTGCTTTACCCCCACACTTGCAACACTTCCCTCACCACGAGTCTTTCTGACCCCAGCTGGGTATCCCATAATGCAATTTAGTCCTGACACTGAACAGGAGTAGCACAGACCCCACAGGTTTAGGGACCCGTCCCACAGTGTTACTGTATCTGGAGATTTGGGGTCTTTAGGAGGTAACTGAGGTTAAATGAGGTCATAAGGGTGAGTCCCTGTCGGATAGGATTGGTGCCCAAGACTCAGTGAGAGGGCATCTATCTGCTAGGCAGGGAGAGGGCGCACACCAGAAATCAAATCCTGATCTTGGTCTTTCCTGTCTCTGGAACTATGAGAAAACACATTACTGCTGTTCAAAGCCACCTAACGTATGGTATTTTGTTATGGCAGCCTGAGCAGACTAATACACAGGTATTAGTCCAGGTATGTCCAGGTGGCTTAGTTATGGCTGGAGTGTATTCTGGAAGGCTGAGCTATCCATTCTGATTGGTTGCCTTCCATGCTCTTTAAGTTGTGACATATTTAGAGTATTTCCCCTTCATGTAGTTATAAGTGAACTCACCTTGCCCATGCCATCCGGAGACAGTGATCTGTGTGAAGGTAAGAGCTGTGTCTTTCTCATCTGTGTTTCCCAAGGCCCCAGTAGATGTTTACGGAATGACCGATTCGTCCTCCACAAACAAAAAGATCATTGTCTTTAAGGATGTAAGGCCTTGGATGTCCCTTTGTGATTTAATGTTCTGGTCCTCACCCTAGCTGTGGCGTTGGTGCGTTTCTTGCTATGACTCTGTTCAGGGCTAGCCCTGGGCACACTGTCCGGCCTCGCGTTAAACGTTTGACGGAAGAAGCTGGAAACCCATGGGATTTGGGGGCTGGAGACTTAAACGTCAAGTGTGAGCGCTGTCATCGACTTCTATTTAATAGAGAATTAGAATCTCCAGAAGTTAGAAAAAATAGGTATCAAAGAGCGCCATATTTGTCTAGAGAAGTGGGGTGGGATAATAGAAAGCATGTGGATTCCAGGATCTGAAGGTCTGAGCTTGGTGTGCGCCTTCACTACTTACAAGTTGGTTATTACTAACTGAAGTCCACAGTTCCATTAGAATTCACTTCTTACGTGGCCCGTTCTATGGGTTTGGGCCCATGTGAAATGACTTGCATCCACCATCACAGTGTCATACAGAATACTTTCTCTGCCCTAACAACTCTCTGTTCTTCACCTTACTGTCAAGTCCACTGATCTTTGTGCACGTACTCTAAATGCACAGTGTTTCTGCCAACTAGCACACACCTTGTCCCCAGAGCCTGAGACCTGAGCAATCCTTTCTAATTCCCGCCCTGAGGGGGAGCGAATGGTGTGGGTACGAGGGCATGTTCCCCTCCTGAGGCTTCATTGCTTTGCCCCCCACCCCCAGGACTGTCGTAAGAATACTAACGCCTACCTCTCCTGGTGACTACATGAAAACTAAAAGCCTCCACAGATGGTAACTATCACTGCAGCCTCTAATTTTGATTTGGGTAACTCCATCTGAGATAAGTTAGTATTTAATATGCAAAAGAGTTTAATAAGTAAATCCAGGGATAGCAGGGGAAGGTTTAACTCAAGAGCAGGAGCTTTTTAAAAGCAATTAGCACCTAAACCGGTTTGGCTCAGTGGATAGAGCGTTGGTCTCTGGACTGAAGAGTCCCAGGTTCGATTCCGGTCAAGGGCATGTACCTTGGTTTCGGGCACATCCCCGATTGGGAATGTGCAGGAGGCAGCTGATTGATGTATCTCTCTCATTGATGTTTCTGGCTTTCTATCCCTCTCCCTTCCTCTCTGTGAAAAATCAATAAAATATATTTAAAAAAATAAATAAAAGCAATTAGCCCCTGCCCTTTGTGAATGAATGGGCCGCCCAGCCCCACGCCGAACCATTCCCCGAGGCTGAGTTCTCACCTGTTGCTCTCCTCCCTCCACTTTCCGCAGTGAACTCTCTTATCTTTGGTGGCATCTCTCATTTCCTGTTGGATAAATTCCAAGTCGGTCAGCAGTACCATCCCATCACCTGAGGCGTGGTCAGTGTCTCCTGGACAGTTCCACTCAGATGCCCTGCCTTCACATCCAATTCAGAAGGGTCCGCACTAGCTCCTCTGAGGCTCTGGAGAAACTGGGACACTTGTGCATGTGGGAATGGAATTGGGGACACTTGTTGTTGGAAATGGAAAGTGGGAAGCTGCTATGAAAAGTAGTATGGGGGGGGGGGCGCCAAAAATTAAAACTGGAATTAAGCCATATGATGCAGCAATTTCACTGCTGGTCTTTATCCAGAAGAACTGAAGGAGGGTCTTGAAGAGATATTTGCATGTCAATAATAGCAGCGTTGTTCACAATAGCCAAAAGGAACAAGCAACCCAAATGTCCATTGGCTGATGGATAGATAAGGAAACCAGTATATGCACACATACAATGTAATATTATTCAGCTTTAAAGGGTTGGCCCCTGAGTCCAGGGAGTATGAAGAGGTAGAGAGAGATATGGTTTCACTTGAGCCATCTTGGGAGGAATACTAGGGATATAAGTCTCTTACAATTATATAATAACAAATTACCGTGAACTTGGCAACTTAAAACATGACACATTTGTTATCTCAGAGTTTCTGAGGGTCAGGAGTCAGGGTATGTATGTCTGTTATATGACTGGGACCCAGGGACCCTCTGCCAAGGGAACTACACGGAAGGTGCCGTGTCGTGTCAGCTGGGCTGTGTTCTCACCTGAAGGTGTGGATGGGGAAGAGTCTGCTTTCAGGCTCACTCGGGGTGTTGGCAGAATTCAGCGGAGGGCCCCAGCATTTTGTTGGCTCTCGGCTGGAGACCACCTTCCAGCCCACGGTTCCCTGCCAGGTGGATGCCCAAATAAGCTGTTCAACGTGGCAGTTTATTTCTTCGAGGTCAGCAGCAGTCCCTCTCTTCAGCTACTGGTAGGAGTCCTACAGAACAGAATGTAACCACACAACCAAGGCGGGGATAGCCCACCACCTGGCCATATTCTAAGCAAGTCCAAGGTGAGGGTATTGTACAAGGGCGTGGCTCATGGTGGTGGTGGTGGGGGCTTCCATAGGGTGTGTTTGTTACACCGGGTTATGAGACAGGTGACCAAATTTTGCCCTGGAACCACCACGGACGAAACATGTGCCTCTCAGCGAGCCATTTCCCTTCTCTTGTTAATGTAGTTGCATCTCTAAATTGGAGCTACCGCTTTGCCCCCTTCCCACATCCCAACTTCTGGGAGGATTAGATGAGACAGAGCAGAAGCTACAGAGCTGTGAGGCTATAGCGTACTAACGACCACGAACTGATTTCCCAGGCGAAGCCTTTATGCGCGGTCTTACTTGGAACCGAATGAAAGTTGGGTCGCATAAATGTTCCATCATTCGGTCTCCAGGAGGTCATAAATGTACGTAGAAAACAAAGACCTCGCTTAGTTTTATAGGGGCAAGTTATGCCTTAATCACGTATGCTAATGGAAAATGTGTATGCAAAAATCTTGACAACCAAGAGACTCTTGAGGGTACTTTTTTTTTCAGACTTATTTAAGACATCGTAAATATAGAGTACACGGCTTCTATGCACACCGTTCTTCAGCCATAGATGTCTGCCAAATAAACACAGGGCTGGAGTCATGCAATAAATTGTGAGTCAAAAGAGCAAACTCGTGACTCTGGTCCTGCCAGAGCCCCAGATGGCTCCCTGGCCTTAGGAAAAGGCACTGACTCCATCTGGGCCCCGGTCCCCTCGCTTGTAACAATGCGGAGGGTGAGCTCTGACATCTCTGAGGTCCTTCCAGCTCCGAGATTCTGAGAACCACACTCTTGCCATTTTCCGATTCAACATATTTAGGGTTTTTGGGTCTGGGAAGCAGAGCTGACAATCCAGTACCTCTCTCGTGAGAAGAATCTGTCTGTTTCCATAGCAACTTGATTGGAGGGTGAGGGTGTATGGTGGGTGCCCTGGGGTGTTGTCCCATCTCCCTTCAGGACCAATACATCCAGTCCGCTGGCAGCTGCCCATGTTGTCTGCGGATGGCTCACAGCTGAGCCCCTCCCCAAGCGCTACTCCCGCCGCAGAGAGCTGTTGTGTGGCTCAAGGCCATGGACGCTCTCTCCCAGCAACTCATAGCCAATGACGGGTCAGTGCCCGAGTCATACAGTAGCAGGATGGAGGCCTGGCCCCCTGCCCTCCTTGGGAGCGATGGCCCATGCCTGTATTTAGGGGTGGAAGAATGGGAAGTGGAAAAGAAGGTGCTGTCGTCATATTTATAAGAGGCCAAGCAGACTTCAGGGCAAAGAACTGCGAGATATAAAAAAGGAGATTGTGTAATAAAAATAGGTTCAATTTGTCAGGATGATATAGCAGCTCTGAATTGGCGTACTCTTAATAACACATCTCAGATATGTATAAAGTTAAATTTGGCGGAACTACAAGGAGGAATACACAAATTTGCTATCAGAGTGAGAAACTTTAACACTTTTCTCAGTACATCTTACAATATTTTTTTTTATAGGGAGAATATAAAGACAGTTGGGTTATTTTCTCCAGTGTGGTTGATTGAAATTTGTTTTTTTTATTATTGATGATGTTTCAGGAACATTTCTTTTGGCTTCACGATTTGCTATTGGCCATGTCCAAGTTGGGAAGATCTATCAAATTTCTTTCAGAGATGAGCCATAAAATTAGGAAGGATTTTCCACAGACTTGCTTTTGTACCTCCGTTTTTCTCTATTACCCAATAGTTTCGATGTCAGGTACCATAGAAACCATTTATATCTTGATAAACAATTTCTGGCATGGGACACGGTGTCGTGACTCTGGGTGGGTTGGCGTAAGTGGGCAGTAACAATATTTCTGATAGTCATTCCTTTCTGGAACAGTTAGAAATAAAATAACCCCCCCCTAAAAGTGGCTGCGGCCACATAAATATATCCCACCAAAGTCGTACTGAATAAATCCTCATTTCCACCTAAATTGAATTCTCCCAATGACACCGTTACCCCCCCGTTAATCACCACGAGGGAAACAGGAAGGAAGGAAGACTACAGTGCAGGCAGTGGTCTTAACCAATTCTGGGGAAGATCTTTCTTGGCTTATTTTACAAATACCTGTGACTATGGGGGTTCTTGGAAGGAGGCCTGTGTCTGGGAGAGGCCCTGCCCGTCACAGGTGGCTAGCTTCAACGCAAATCTGTCCTTGCCTGGCACACGCCACCTCGGTAAATATGTGTTTAATGGAGGAATAAAGCCCACCTGGCCGAGATTCTCATTAATTGGGACGGATGCTATCCCAGTACGGCCACCCCCGCTCTCCTGGTGAGCACCAGGCGACCAGCCACACGATGGACTTACTCTGGACCAAAAAAACTACCTCCTGAAATACGTTACTATAAGCCACCAACTGTGCTCTTCTTAAAGTTATCTTGGCTCTTCTAGGGTCTTCCCGTTTCCATCTATACTTCCGAACCAGCTTTTTAGTGTTTCCAAAAAAAGTCTTTGGAGATTTTGATTGGAGCACCATTGAATCTATAGATAAACCTGGGGAGAATTTTCATCTGAACAAAACTAAATATTTGAGTACATTAACACAGTTCATCTTGCCTTTTGGCCTCTCTTGAAATCTTTTTTTTAAAATTTAAATTTATTAAGGTATTATATGTGTACATAGCTTACCATTGCCCCCACCCCCCATACATGCCCTCCCTCCCCAGAGTTTTGTGTTCGTTGGTTGTACTTATATGCATGCATACCAGTCCCTCGGTTAATCTCTTATCTCCCCCAGATCCTCTCTTGAAATCTTTATCTGAGCACCGGTTTGCAGTTTTCACTGTGGAGATCTTCACACCTGCTCTTAATTTATCCCTAGATGTGCGTGACAGTTTTTAGTGCATCAGCGCTTCCTTACTGTGACAGCGAGGGGCCATGGTCTCCGTTACTTCTTACATTCTAAACATAAGCAGGATCCGGTTACAGTACGGTTTTAACCCCCATGCCCCAATTCGTTTTAGGTACATCTCATCATTTACTTAAAAAGAGTCCTTTATGGTTGGAGGTTTGAGTTGTTGAAGTTCTTTTCACTTGTCAGTGCAACTGAGCCGTTAATGAAATGCGTTGAGCCAGCTACTGTTCTTAGCGCTTCATGTCCGCTCACTTAATCCTCGGGAAAGCCGTGCTGCCCATCTTTCCGGGGCCTTCTCTGGGGTAAGGCCCTGGGGGTGGGATTGACTGAGGAGAGGGGGTGCCTGTCCCCTAGCCCCTGGCCGAGCAGTGGGCACTTCACGGGGCAGCCAGGCACAGTGTTGTCCAGTCTGTGCTGTGGTGTCCAGCACTTCAGCCGAAGTCACCCAGCCCATAGGAAGCCCTGCAGCAACTCTTCATCTCCTGGGTGAGGGGGGGAAGGGATGTTTAGATGAGCCGGGTGTTTGTTCAAACTGGAAACACAGACACCGAGAGGGTCCACGTTGGCTAACGCCTTGTAGTTAATTAACATTCATTATTAGAGACACGCCGACTTTCATCATTAGAAAAATGGGTCAGGACATCATTAGACGATCCGGGTCAGTGTTTTCTCTAATCTAGCTAAGATTTCATGCTCAGTTGCATACTAGACCACATTTCACCTTTCCTCCAGGCACATCGCCTGGGTCCATTTTACCAGCTCGTAGCACAAGGCATGTGCACCGTCTACACATTGCCTGGCTTTGCCTCCATGATATTGCTCTGATGAGCCCAGGAAGGCCATGGGTATTGGGTATCCCAGAAACTATGACCCCAAACACCAGACAGACCACAGAGGTAGGACAGGGTGTTGGGTAGGAGTCCATTTTCCAAGGGTCGTTCCCCAAGTGTCTGCACATCTCGTGAGCAGAGGCAGCGAAAGCTTTGGTTACCACCTGTCTTTCCAAGGATGTTTGCGTAACAGAGAGCCCTGGGGCGTGGGCATAGTGTCCCCCTCAGGCCAGAGGGCCGATGTGTTTGCTCATCAGTCATGTCTCTCTCGGGGGCAAATGTTCGGCAGGTTGGTTTACAGCTCCTTTGAAAGATGGGAGTTTCTTAGGCTTTGGATTCCTACCTAGTAACAAAACCTGTGTGTGTAGAGGAGTTACCTCCCCCCCACTTCCTTGCCCCCGGGGAACTGAGGTTCGGGGAACTAGCACCAGCGGTGGCATTCTGGCTGCTAATGTTACTGTGAGTGATAAGCTGTCTTTTGTCTCCGACACGGTAGTTCCACGTCTTCTGCCAGAACCCGAGGATTGCAGTAGGTTAACTTGTTAGATCTCAGGTAGGGCAAAATCCAAGATCCTTCACAGTTCTTAGCGCAGCGTGGGATTCCGGAGCTGAGAGTTGGGCTGAGTCCAGAGTTGGCAAGTGAAGGTCAAACAAACCATGAAGGAACATACAATGCTGAGCCACTTTCTGCTGTTTTCACAGTCACCTCAGGCATTGGGATAAGCCTCAGAGTCAAACTCAGGGCCATAGTCTGGTCTCCGATATGGGACAGAGAAGGGAGGAGTGGGGGGAGGAGGGAGGAGGTGGGGGAGGCAAAGAAAGAGTGCAAAGTGGGGTAGGAACTGTGAGACGTAAGTTAAGACTCAACTCAGTCGATCCTTATTGCTGGTCATCTGTCTACATTAAAATCCAAACAGGATGGTGGGGAAAGTGGTGATGGACTCCTGGACACACTCTGGTGTTCCTCTTCATCATCCTAGTCTTCCTCACACCCTCCTTACGGAAGGTCAGTGAGAGCCCGCTGTGCTCCTTTCTCCAGGGTGTGCGAGGCTCAGACGACGTGTGTATGAGGAAGCTCTCAAGCAGCAGGTCGGAAAGCAAGGCCGTTATCCTTGCACACTGCCTGGTGCTTTGTTCACGGAAGTAATTAAATCTAGGGGCGAGGCCGAAAACGATAATGGCCACCCATTTGTTGGGCACTCACTGTTCTAAGCGCTTCACAGTGATTGTATCATTTAATTCTCAGCACAAACCCACAAGGAAGGCAGTATTATTATCTTCATGTTAGAAATGGGGGAAAGGCGCACGCGGGGCTCAGAACACAGAAAGGAGACACAGCTCAGTCACAGGAGTGGGCAGAACCATGGAAGGGTCTTGAAGTACATTTTCCTCATCCCACCTCCGTGTTTTTGGATGTCACCTTTGTGGCTCCCCCTTTCCAACTCCTTCCAAGACACATCCGCAGGAGAGAGGCCATGCGCCCAGCCATTCTGGAAAGAGCCCTCCTGGCTCTATGCTAGGTGGTTTCCCACCTTAGAGCCCCCACCCAGGAACTCTGAGCTTTCCTCATCCCACCCGTCTCTCTCTCTCACCCGCTGGCGCATCACTAGGCCAGGGTTGCAGTTCCGTAAACGAATGTGCGAAGAAGGCAGGGAGGAACTCCAGGGTAAGATTGGGAGCTGAGAAAAAAGCAGTCGAGCAAGGATGGGAGCTTAATTTTAAAAAGTCATAGAGTGGACTCAGCTGCTTTGGCTCAGCGGTTAGAGCGTTGGCCCAAGGACTAAAAGGGTGTGATTTCAGTTTCAGTCAAGGACATGTATCTCGGTTGCAGGCTCGATCCCCAGAAAGGTGTCCCAACTTTGTCGTATGAGGAACTGTTGACAGGTCTGAGGAGAGGGGACAAGGAGGAAAGGGTGCTTGGAAGTCCTATCTTGAGGATGGACAAGAAGATGACTTCGGGTGTCTTCAAAGGGCAGAAGATACAGAAAAGGACATTTAGGCCAGTATCCAGAATTCTTCCCCTCACGGCACTCCTGGAATGATCTTCAGGAGTGACCCAACCCTGATGGTGTTTAAGGAGTGCAGGGCAATTGGCGTCAGCTGGGGAGGCAGCTTGATATGGGATTTGGATCCAGAGAGATACAAGTTCAAAACCAGCCTCCTAACACTTTCACACTGTGTGATCTTGGACGAAAAGCTTGACTTCTCAGAGCCTCTATTTTCCTTGTGTTTGAAGGGAGAAGACACCTGTCTTGCAAAGTTAGTTTCTTTCTTTCTTTCTTTCTTTCTCTCTTTCTTTCTTTTAAAGGATTGGAGATCATGTAAGAAAACTCTGATTTCCAGATGGTTTCTATAAATGGTAGCTATAATTAACCTTCATGAGGGAAAATGGACGTTAGCATCAGGTGGATGAGGGTGGGAAGGTGTGGACCAGATAATCTTGAATGTCTTGTTTCATAATCCAAGGAAATGAACTGAACCTCCAGTGTGACCCTGGACTATTTGTTCTGCCACTCATGCCTCCTCATTGTCATCTAACACCTGATTATTTTCTATATATTTATGTCCCTTGTCATTCCGCAAAGCATTCAGTTGGCTAAAGAAGGGGAAAAATAGATATGCTAATGGGAGCAGAAAATATGAATAAATGATTATGTCCGGAAAGCAAGGGTTCTGAGGGTGACAGGTGCTTGAAAACACTGATCCAAAGAGGCATCTCGGACCTGGCCAGGCGTCCAGTTGGCAGGGATGGGCTCCCTTCCCACGCCGGTGCCCGGCGCCAGTTGGCTGCTGCCTCGGTGATATGGAAGGCTCCATTTGGCTCCCTTTCAGCTGAGTTGAATGAGCGTCATTAGAGAAATGCAAAAGGGGGGTGAGAGACGACTTGGATGAAGTCACAGAAAGAGCGCTGATCAAATTTGCATGTGACTCAAAGCTGAGGGGGGGGGAGGCGGTGCTGAGATGCCGGGTGATGTCAGACTCTGAAAGACCAGGCAGCCTGAATGGAAATTAACTGGGTCACATTTAATAGGGGAGAATCAAGGTCCAGCGTCCTCGAGATGAAAAGATGAATCCAGCATTGCGACCGTGATGACGAGGAAGACGCTGAGATGGAAAAGATGGATGAATTGGCGCTAACCAGCTATACACATGTGCCTGTCAGGAACGCTGTAAACAAGACGAAAGGCAAAACAGTAAACTGGGGAAAATAACGGCAGCAGAGATGGCAGGGAGGACGAGCCTCTGCGTTTAAGAAGTCTTTCCAATCAGCAAGGACACGAAAAAGCTGCATTAGGAAAATGAAGAATGACTATAAACAGGCGGTTCAGAAAAACAGGAAATCAAGCGGTCAAACAGCATGTGAAAACGTGTTTACCCACAGCGTTTAAAAAATGCGAATAAAAACAAAAACAGAATGCTTTTCTTCCCCCGAGAGGCTAGCGCTGCCGTCAAGGAGTCAGGGTAGTAGGTGTCAACAGGACCCAGCCACGTCGGGGCAGTAGGGATGGGCACGGGTTCCATGGAGGCCAGTGTGAGGGTATGGGGGAGGGGGAAGGGCTTGAAGATACCCAAACACCTTGCCGTAGAATCCCACCTTTAGGGATTTGTCCTGAGGAGAGAAATCAGGGAAGAGTACAAAATTGTAATCTACTAGGTCACAGTGGTCGGCAAACTCATTAGTCAACAGAACCAAATATCAACAGTACAACGATAGCAATTTCTTTTGAGAGCCAAATTTTAAAAAAATATATATTTTATTGATTTTTTCACAGAGAGGAAGAGAGAAGGGTAGAGAGTTAGAAACATCAATGAGAGAGAAACACCGATCAACTACCTCCTGCACACCCCCAACCGGGAATGTGCCTGCAACCAAGGCACATGCCCTTGACCGGAATCGAACCCCGGACCCTTCAGTCCACAGGTCGACGCTCTATCCACTGAGCCAAACTGGTTTCGGCGAGAGCCGAGTTTTTTAAACCAACTTCTTCTAATGCTACTTCTTCAAAATAGACTCGCCCGGGGCATGGTATATTGTGGAAGAGCCACACGCAAGGGGCCAAAGAGCCACATGTGGCTCTCGAGCCTCAGTTTGCCGACCACTGTCCTAGGATGTTCATGCATGGCATCATTCAGAACAGCAGAAAGTTCATAATAGCCTAATGCTCAGCCTTGGGGTGTCCGTCAATTCGAGTAATCAGAAACACCACACCACCACTAGGAGTCCCTGACGTGAGAAAAGGTTCACGTGTATTGCTGTGGCAGACACAGACATGTACCACTCAGGTCCAAGGCCAAGGAAGGCTCCCAGGAGAGCAGGCTGGTCCACGTCTGGTGACTGTCAGAGGCGGGGTAGGAAGGCCCCGTCATTTCCCACCAGGCAGAACATTCTGGCCCAGCAGTGCTGCTCTAGAGCGCCCCACGAGGTCGGCCCAGGCTCTGTTCTGGTTGCCTTTGGGAGATAATTCTCCATGGATACTTTCTTACGTTCTTTTTCTTTTAAAAATTTTTCTTGTTTATTGATTTCAGAGGGGAAGAGAGAGGGAGAGAGAGACAGAAACATTAACGATGAGAAAGAAACATTGATCAGCTGCCTCCTGCACGCCCCACATTGGGGACTGAGGCCATAACCCGGGCATGTGCCCAGACAGGGAATCAAACCTGGGGCCCTTCAGCCCCTCTTCCTCTCTAGAGAGGATGGGGCTGGTGTGTGTGTGTGTGTGTGTGTGTGTGTGTGTGTGTGTGTGTCTGAAAATTCCAGCTTTCTAATCTCGGCTTGGTTTCTCTGATGACCAGCCCCCATCCAGAAGCCACTCGGGAACCCACCCAAGTCACCTCAATAGAATGAAAGATGTTCGAGCGCTCTTTCGTTCTATTGGTCCTGGTCCTCACAGGGCCTCACTCAGTGTTTTTTGAACGAGGAAGGCATGCAGAGGCTTGCGTCTCTTACATGCTTACTGAGATGAACACCGCACAATGCCATCTGTCCGGCAGTGAGGGGCCACCTTCCTTTGTCCCAGGCTTTGTCTCTTGCCAGAGGGGAGAGCCGATGCCATGAGCCCGCACGAGCCACCGAGGGCCCAGGCATGCTCTTTATGGAGCCCGAGTCCCGCGTATAAACTCAAGCTCTGGCTCACAGTCAGCCGCCCAAGTCCAAGTGCACCCCCGCCCCCTGCTCCGTTAGACTTAAACCTCCGAAGCAAGATGGATTTGGGAAAAAAAACCCTCGCCTAGGGTTTAAGGCCTCATCGTGCCAGGAGGACCACCCAGCCTCCGCCCGCTTGCCAAAGTCAATACCTAGCGCTCAAAGAGCTTTGCAAGCGTTGGTTTTAATTCCCGTCTTCATTTTTCGTGGGTGACACAATCTTTCGGTGAAAGGACCCCCCCCCCTCCCTGTTCTCGTTCCTCTCTCCTGGAGCTCAGAAAAGCCTCCTTATGCACGGCGCCCGGCACGGACTGGGCACTGAGCCCTAAATGGCCGAGGGCATGACTCAAGGATGAACCAATGAGCAGATTCAGGTCTGATCGGAGGCCATATTTTCCTCCTCCTGAGTCCTCGGCAGCCACAGCGCAGTGGATGCTCATAGCAATCACGCAGCCTGACGCGTCTCAGCCGCTCCTGAGGGCACGGCAGGCCCCAGGCAGAGTGTGGACATGGAAACAGCACGAACCCCTCCGGCGTTCACTGTGCCCCCGGCAGGAAAACTTGAATGAGGCGATGACTTGCTCGACTAATCTGACTGTCTTAGTTAGCAACGCAGCGCACGCCACACTCAATCCCACGGCTCCCTGGAGAAAAACTGGGGTTGCCGTCGGGGAAGGAGGGGTGTGCACGGAGCTGGAAGGTTGAGCAGAAGAAACTGCAGGACACAGACAGAGTAAAATGGAGCCGGGAAGGTCTGCTGCTTGCGGAGAATCCAGGGCAAAACCAGCAGAACGAAGAAGAATCCGAAAAATCAACAGAGTGGCCGTATTCGCCAAGAACCTGGCCAGGGTCAGGGCAGCAGGGATGATGTCCAGGATCTCTAGGGTAGGAGCTGTCAGGAGGAACCCACGACAGAGCTGGCTTGGCTACGGCAAGCGAGTGGTGGTGATCAGCTCACAGTGAGATCGCATTCCTCTTAAAGTGGCAGTGTCCCCATTGTTCTGTGTGGCACAGCCTGCTCCTAGTCCTAGTGGTCTCAGCGGGAGTTCCGGATTCAGGGTGCTCAGGCCGGGAGCTTGACGGGTCCTTTCCTTGGTTGCTGGCTCATGGGTGAGACGCATGGGAGCTGCGGAGTCTTACTCCAGCTCCCCTTGGCTTCTCCCCTCACCCCGCTGGCGTCCACAATGGAATGTGTCACCAATGGCTGCAATATTGAAATAAGTCCATGCTAACTGGTCCAGCGCTCCTGCCCACACCACCAAGGACCCCTCCATGAGTGCCCCCTCCCTGCCACCCACTGCCGGTGCCCTGCAGGAGGGTGCTGGGCTTGGCAGAGGTCCTTCGGGACTTCCTTCTGGAGCCTCCCCGTCCACCTGGCGGATGGCCCTTGGGTGGGTACTCATTGTTAAGCATTTTGAATATCCCCCCAACCTCATCGCATCAATTGCATTACTTTACTGGTAATTGTTTCTGGGTCTCCCTCACCCCAAATCCCTTTTCCAAATTGCGGCCAACTAATCTTTCTAAGATGTGAATCCTTTGCTTCAACTGCTTGGAAGGTTTGATACTGGCCTCATTAAAACCTCCAGACTCCTTGCCGAAACTGGTTTGGCTCAGTGGATAGAGCATCGGTCTGTGGACTGAAAGGTCCCAGGTTCGATTCCGGTCAGGGGCATGTACATTGGTTGCGAGCACATCCCCAGTAGGGGGTGTGCAAGAGGCAGCTGATTGATGATTCTCTCTCATCGATGTTTCTAACTCTCTATTCCTCTCTCTTCCTCTCTGTAAAACAATCAATAAAATATATTAAAAAATAAAATAAAAATAAAACAGCAGAACCTTATGTTTTTAAGAAACCTCTAGACTCCTAACCTGTTGTGCAAGGCTCCGCATGACCCTCCCTACTTCTTCGGTCTCACCTAAACCCACATCCTCTCCCACCCGCTCCTCCAGCTCTCTGAACTTCCTCCAGTTCTTCAGAGATCCCTGGTCTCTCCCCTTCAGCCCTGCTCAGAGCCTCCCTCCCTCCCTGTCCAGCTCTGCTCCTTCGGGAGCCCCATCGTCACTAGAGTGGCGGTCCCTCGGTGAGTCCCCAAGCGTCCCCGTGCTGTGGGAGTCTCCCTGCTAGAGCACTTGCCACATTTACTTTTCACGTATGTGTCATGTCTGTCCTGAAGCCTGTACCCCCCACAAGGACAAAGCCACGCCTGTCCCCTCCACCACTGCATGTCCTCCATCTGCCCTACTTCCAAAAATACCGTGTTGGTAAAATGGCATTTATTTGGCAAATATTTAGGATGTGAGTCCCTTGGGATCCTGGGACTTCCGGAAGTGCTCTGTTTCTCCCATTGCATGGGCGTAATTAAGTGCTCGGTGAACGGTCATTGTACCTCCGAACAGAAATAGACTTGGATGCCAGAGAACCAGGTTAATTCTGGGCCGGCCCAAGCACCATCCACTGAGCCAATTCTGTGCCAAGTGCTGGGCCCGGAACTGTCCTCACAGCGCCACTTTAACGTGCTGCCGCTTTAATTGCTACAGAGCCAGAGATGAGAGAATGAAGAGACCAAACGCAGGGAACTTAAACCACTTGCTCTGAGTCCCGGTGAAGCTGGGTTTGGACGCAGTTCTGTCTGCTTCTGAGCCATTTCCACGTGATCCCAAGTGCGGCTCTGGACCACAGCACAATTACTCATTACCCGGGAGGTGCTGTAGGGGGAACGGGGGGAGGTGTGTGCCAGAAAGCAGTGCTTCTCCTTTAAGGACCTCTTGACTACATCCAGAACATACAACAGAGAAGCTGACAAAAAGAAGGATCAATTGGAAGACCTCCCCTTTAATCCTTAAACACCCCCGTCATTGCCCTCCACAATAAGGAGGTAGGGATGTTTGTGCTCTACAGTCTGACTCGTGGGGTTTCATTCTCAGCTCTTGCTTCTACAGGCTGTGTGACTCCGGGCAGGACACCCCACCTCTCTGGGCCTTGGTCGCCTCCTGGTGCCCGGGAGTAAACGAGGTAATGGAGAAAAGTGCCTGGATGTTCAATAATCAATATAAATCAGGCCAACAAATTGAGGCTTGCGATTTGGGCATCAGTTGTCAAATGGACACAGTTGTTACTGGGCTTCTTCCAACATCCAATTTCTTTCTGTTCTTCCCTAAAAGAAAAACCACAAGCGAACACAAGGAGCAGAGAGGCAAAGCAGACGTCAGCTCTCCCTACAGGAATGCCTTCCAAGGATTATTGGCTCAGCCATTTTCCATCAACACAAATAAATCGCTCCGAAACATCTGGGCCACATTCGGCAGGAATCCGCTCCGGGCTGGCGTTTTGCTCTCAAGCCCCAAGTCATGTGGACTTCTGGGGTGCCCTTGAGAAAACACAGGGTTCCAGCGTCCGCCTGGTCCCCCCGGGCCCGTCTCTCTCTTCACGTTGGGAAAGCTCACGGGCAATGCCGGCCAAACAGTGTTTGGGTGATCTTTTAAAAAGAGAAAATCCACTCCTGGTTGCAGATGGCATCTTCTCTTCAAGCCCTCAGGCCTGGTGGAGGGAACTGGAGTCTTGGGGTGCCATGGGGACTGGCAGCAAGACGGCGCTTCTAGCTCAGAGGGCAGGATGAGGATGGCGGGAGCCCGCTATCGCGTGTAGTTGGCTAGCCCTCCTCTCCCCGCCGCTCCCAGACCCTGAGTAGTTCTCACGGTTCCTTAGGATATCCACCAGCTGAGACAGTGACTCGGCTGATCCCAGCGGGTCCCTGGGGGCTTGATGGAGCCTGGAAGTGCTCCGGCGGGTGCTGTGGGAGGCTGGGGGGAGGGAGAAGGATGCGGTCATTGTCCCTTGGCCTTCATCAGCCACGTGACTCAGACCTCCACAGGGGATGCAGGGGAAGGTGTTACAGTTTACCGGATGGATTGTCCGAGAAGAAAGGTGCCTCTGAGGTCATCTTCACCGAAGCTCCAGTTTATAGATGAAGGAGCTGAGGCCCAAGGAGCGGAAGTGCTTAACCCAAGGCCACATAGCTGAGGCTCCAAACCAGTTCTTGTGACCTTTTTTTTTTTTTTTAAATTCTTTAGAGAGAGAAGGGGTGGGGCAGGGAGAAACATTGATGTGAGAGAGAAACATTGATTGGTTGCCTCCCATAAGCATCCTGACCAGGGATCAAACTGGCAACCTTTTGGTATATGGGAAGACGCTCCAACCAGTTGAGCCACCCAGCCAGGGCAGTTCTTGCAACTCATAGACTGTCTCACAGCTCCCAGGAGAGAATGGGGATGAGATACCTAAAGGATGATTATTGTGATCAAGTCTGATCAGATATGGTATCTGATCAATGTAATTGATGAAAGAAGGATAAGAGAATCCAAGTAGGTGTATGTGCGTGTGTGCGCGCGCGCGCGCGCGCGCGCGCGTGTGTGTGTGTATGTGTGTGTGTGTGTGTGTGTGTAGGATCACACATCAACTGATAACAACTACACATTATTTTCCCTACGAGGGAGAGGGCCGGGCAGATGGGGGAAGGATGGGTGGAATGCAGCGCAGGAGAAGCAGCGCCGGGGCCAAAGGCAATGTCGTGGCCTAGGGATCAATGAGATGAAAAAGTTGTGTTTTGGTTTTCCTGCAAAATGACTGATTTTATCTTTATGCTGTGAAACCGAATGGGGCCTGTCCGGGCCCATCACCGTAAGGGTAGGAAGGGAACGCCAGCTAACAGCTGAACGGAACTAATTCCCTCTCCCCAAGACAGACTCAGCGCTTTGCTGACTGTGTTCTGCCTCAAGCCCTTCCGCGCTCTAAGCCATCTTCCGGTCTCCGTCTGCCAGTGTCTCGCCTGCTGCCAGGTAAATCTCCATAAAGCTCACTTCCCAGCCTGCCCCTGTCAGGAAACAGATTCAGTTCTCAGAGCCGGGGGACTCCAACCTGGGGGAAAGTGTCTTTCTCGCTTCTGCAGCTGATAGTTCACAGCTCCCTGCCCACAGCCTCCTGGGGGAAGACAGAGTCACAGTGAGAACTCTGCCTTGATGGTTGGGTAAACAGAAGCACCGTGAGACTGAGTGCTTGGAACCTAAGGGCCACCATCTCTCATGATTCCCAAACCCCTGCTCACCTAGTCTCCCCACCTTCTCCATAAAGAGACAGCCGACACCAAGTTCAAAGATTGACTGTGTCACCTTTATCAGTTACTCTCCCACTTTCTTTCCCTTCTCTTCCATCCTGAGGAACTCACCCCGCCTTACCTGACCTGAAGCTCCCTACTACCACCCTAGTCTTCAATGGCTCCCCAGGGTCCAAGATTATTACTACCGGTAGTTAATCAAGTTAACTTATCCGAATTGAAGAAATCCAGCACTAGTTTGATGCAGATATTCAATCCCAAGCAGAAGGAAGGGTACAGCCATTGGAGGTTTGGTGATGGATAGTGTACAGGGGAGACGGGACCTTGCAGTGACCTTCAGGTGAGGTGAGGTATCCCTAACCTTTGCTATCCGGTCTTGCACGAAGAACGCGATGGGGCCGCAATGGGAAAAACACTGAACCAAGAGTTGACATACTTGGGTTGTAGGCTTGGCTCTGTCACTTGGCAAAGTTGTGACTTTGGGCAGATCATTTGTCTCCTCTCCGCCTCAAATTTCCCCTGTCTTAAAGAAGAGACGGCCCATATGTTTCCTGAGGTTCCCTCTCGGTGTGACTTCTGCACCTCTCCTGCAAAGCCAGGCTCATGGAATCAGCACCATCTGTGAGTGAGGTTCCATGCCCAGCGAGGTTCCTGGTTGGTTCGTTGGCTTCCCTGCTGCATAACCTTCTCCAGGGTCAGCGGCTGCCCTCTGTTTCTGAGGAAAGATCTCAGCTCCCAATTCCTCCATCCTGGTAGCATCATTGGGTTAATTTTCCTCCGGAGACAAGAGCTAAAAATGAATTGTGCCCTGCTCCCTGATCAGTCTGTACCTGCTGTTCCTCATAAAAGTCAGCAAGGTCAAGTGAATGCAGGGCTGTGGAGGCTACTGGGTCCGGATGCTGGGGCAGGGGCCCATGTAGGCATATGGCCAATAGGTTGGCTGCACTCTGAGTGTTGTTTTCAAAATTGAAATGGGACCCGCTTTAGGCTGGAGCATTGTAGGTGGTCTTGGTTCTCAGATCATAAATCACTGGTGCTAACTATTTTTCCTGGCCTCTCTTATGATCCACTATAATGTTATCGTGATTGGAAGGGTGATGGTGAAGGGAGTCTCACCACCCCCCCCCCCCCCCGGTTCCTAATTCCCAGGGTCCTTGAGATGAATGGGTATGCAAGTCTTAGTACTTTCAGAGTTCTGGGATCATGCGTGATGTAGAGAACAGAGAAGATTGAACCTCTGGGTCTTGGTGTAAGTTCTTCATGACCTCGGGCAAATGTATTTTCTGAGCCACATTTTTTCTCCTCTGTAACAGGAGGAGGTTGAACTCGTGGCTCTCTATGGACCCTCCAGATCAAATACTATGGGCCTCAATGATTTTATGATAAAGTGTTCTTGGAATCAACTCGGAGGATCAAGTCTACTTTGACTTGCATTGGGATCTCCATTTGTCTTTCCGCCTTCGTCTCTAACGTCCCTCCACCCACCCCTCTCACCCCACCCGCCTCTCTTCACGGTGGCTTAGATTCTTTCATACATCTAAGCTCTGGCATCAGCAGTCATGTCTACTTAGACTTCCACTTAATTCTTCTCCAACTCGTGAAACATTTTCATCCTTTAAGCCCAGTTTCCACGTCACTTGCTCTATGAAGGCGTCTTCCTCTTCCTCTGGCTTATGGATGAATGGCTGTCCTCTGGGTGCTCCCCAAACTGCAGGAAGGCCCCTCTCCTGTAGTTTGGGGAGCATTCACGTACAGTGCCTGGCACAAATGAGACCCCGCCGTGGGCTGAATTGTCCCTCCTCACCCACATGTGTATGTTGCAGTCCTAACCCTCAGCACCTTAGCCTGGAACTATATTTGGAAAAAGGCTCCTTAAAGAGGTAATTACATTACAGTGAGATCATTAGGGCGGATCCTAATTTTATATGCAAGCTGTTGAAACTGTCACGGACACAGACATGTCCAGAGGGAAGGGCATGTGAAGACCTGGGGAGAAGACGGCCATCCCTCTCCAAGCCAACTAACGAGACCTGGAGCGCATCTTTCCCTCACCGCCCCCGGGAGGGACCGACCCTGCCATTTATATGTTCGTGTGGAAATCCCAGGTATTTTCCAGCCACAACTCAGTCTCCCCTTCCGGAATCCAACAGCACTGCCCGATTCTTTATTTCAAATCAGAGGCCCTAGAAGCTGGTCCTCTTCTGCTCCGCCCCTGCCCAGCTCTGTCTGCGTCTTAAACACAAAGCTTTCCTTTCCATCCGGACAGAAACTTGGATGTTCCCTCCCAGTTAAGGGCCAAAACATCTCTTGGGGCCCTTGGGTTGTTGACATTATTCCTTCCCAGCAACTTCCCTCCCTGGTTGAATTTAAAATCGATAGCACCTTTGAAAATTACATATGGAAACCATGCCAGCCCTGTCTCCATCCTAGGAGGCATGTAGGCAGTGAGATGACCAACATTCTTCTTGGTTCCCTCACCATCAATTGTAACCCTTGGGCCAGCAGGTGGGAGGTGAGCCTGTAAGCTGATTTACAGAATAATTTTTCAAACAGGGCTACTAGCTCATTGCTGAGGCCCAGAAAGGACCCAGTGCCCCAGTGTCTCTTCACCCCTCTTTCAACAGTAGCTCTTGCCCCAACATCACAGCCTGGCTTCCTCTGTGGGGGGCAGTGGAAACCTATCTGTGCCTTCCCAGGCATGAGTCATTCATTGGTCCTTTATCACTGTCCTCAGGATCTCTTTCGGGAACATGGTAATTACTGAGCTTGAGATCAGGGTTGTCCTTGGGGTGTTCACTTGAGCCATCTGGTCCCCAAGGTGTTCCCAAGTTACCTTGGTACCGAGTAGGCTTTTGCAATTGCTCTGTGAGTTCACCGGAGCATCCCATAGACTGTCTGCTCATTGCCCTTCCTGTGTCTTTGGCTTTTTCCCTCTCATTATCTTCCAGGCTAGGCGATTCTGCCTCCCAGAGTTGATGTCATTGCATTAGGCAACTTCCCAGAAGCAGAAAGAGAAATGTCCTATATGAGAAAGAGATTTCAGATGTGAACCCCGGGTCCAGAGCTCAGAGGCAGGCCCTCTGATGGCAGGCGTCAATGTGTAATTCAGCTGCTTCTTACTTGGATGGCTCCATGTCCCAGGGTGAGGAGCAGCAGAGATGAACATATATAACCACATGCTCTAGGTAGTGCCCAGTGCCTAGCTCATGGGTAACGCAGACCAGACGAGGATGGGGTGGGAAAGGCCTGATGGAGAAGGTGATGGCCATTTTGCCCTGAAGATATCATTGTGGCATTGAGTGATAGTGTTGAGTGGAGTCGGAAAGCTAGTCCCTGGGCGTTGGGATTGGAAGGTGGAGATAGAGGAGATACTACTGGACTGAGGAGTGTGGATCCACAGGCTGGGAGGTGGGGATTCAGAACAAGTCTGAGGTAAGGAAGCCATGAGTGCCACCACAGATAGTATAATGTACAGAGCAGCCCCATTCATATTTTGTTAGAAAACACATGGATGCCTTCCAGTGGCCAGGACCTGCCAGATGCTGGGCATGGAAATGCTTAAATAGTTCAGACTTGGAATTCCATCCGAGGCTCGGATATGGTACCACCCAAAGCAGAGCGAGCGCTCTTTGACTTCATTATGGGTTGGCTTAATGCCTCTATTTTCCCCCACCGAAGATACCTATAAATATTTTCCCACAGTAAATGGAGTATTTCACAAATGTCTTCCAGTACAATGAATTTATTAAATTACTTTTCTTTTTGTTGTTTTTGTATCGAATAACTAGCTTGCTAAGTAGAGCAGATATAATTCTAGGCAGAAGCAAAAAGGGCTATTTTAATCAGAAAACATAGGGTATCCTTGCCAGTCTTTCTGAAATGTTAAACATAGCTCAAGTAGCTTATTTCTTCCACTGCAGTCCCCAGAGTGGGAAGCGCTAACAGAGTAAAGAAGAAAAAGCAGATGTCTTCATCTATTGATATGGATGGACATTTGCATCTTGTGGCTACAAAGGAACAGAGCAAGAAGCATGTGATGGTCCAGCTCGCTCAGGGATAGGACCCAGTGTTATTGTGAAACCTCATCCAGATGTTGCTGCAAAGGTATTGGGTAGATGTGGTTCACCTCTCCAGTCAGCTGGCCTTGAGGAAAGGGGCTCACCCTCCATAATGTGGGTGATCTGCGGGCCCCAGGCTCCGGATATTTCCACCACAACACCAGCAAATTCTGCTGTGGTTCCCGACAGTCATGGGTGTGTGATGCCAACTCAGCAGAGGCCAATGTGCCCACTACATGCAGGCATCGTTTTCCTCTGCTTGAGTGGCACCGTCTTGCAGATGGAATGAAGGGCCCTCTGGGAGTCTGTAACCTCTAAGTCACTGTGCTGTGGCCAAGATTGGATGCTACGCAGCTCATGTCTCATTACTCAATGAGATGCGGGGCCTCTGTTCCCTCATTCTGCTTCGCAAACAAACACTCCATCCTCCTCAGATGCCGCCGAGGCTGTCTGCACCCGCCTGAAGACAAGATAGACTGCCGAGGAGACGTCCAGAAATGCTGATTGGGGAAACTTAATGTGCGCTGTTTTTAAAATCAGTGGTTGATTGGAAATGCAGTACTCAGAATAATGGGATAGCTAGAAATTGGACCAAGCATGAGCCAGCCAAAGGCTCCTAATGTGCTGTGAATTAATCATCAATCCGCATATCGGTAGACAACAGCATCAACACATACATCAAAGGGAGGGCAGAGCAGTCTCAAAAAGCCTTAGCTAATAACCAGGAGAAGTAAACGCATTCCAAGGTGACATTCACTTTATGGGGAAAAAATTAAAATCTCCCGGCTATTTCTAGCTCAGCATCCACAGGAAAGAGGCCTACAAGCACATTATTTGCTAAATGAATCGAAACTGGTTAAACTTTTATATACCGCTGTGAAACCTTACTTCTCAGTTCTTCTGTATTTACCAGGTAGAGAAAATTGCCCTTCAGAGGAGTCCATGAAGGGCACGGTAGAGGCAAATTCGCCACAAAAACACTCATGCCGTCGCGAGGGCACGAGTAGAGCCTTCAGAGGCACCCCGATGCAGTCCAGACGTTCTGTTATTCATTGAGCGATGATTGTGCACCTGCCTGTGTAAGCACCACTGAGGTAGAGGCTGGGATTACGAAGATAGATTGGGTAAGGTCTCTGGTCTCCAAGGACAGACGGAAGAGGAAGTATTTTACACGTTCACGGAGGTAATAACATGAAGGACTGTCTCTGCTTCACGGGCAGGAAGTTCAAGAAAGGGGGAGACCAGGTGGAAATAGGAACTGTCCACTTTAGTTCTGCCCGGTAAGGGGATATGACTGATGGTTATCAGAGCCTTTCCACCTCCCCCATCAAATGGTGGGACGGGGCAGCGAGGGGTAGAGAGGGAAGCTGGACGTGTTTCTGTGGTGGAATTTACCTCCTGGAAACATGAAGACCGGAGGAAAGAAATCCCTCGGAGGACGAGGATCGGGAAGGATCTAACATCTCCAGGACAATTGTTCCTCCATCTATAAAGTGGGAACGAGAGTGTATCTCCATCACAGGCTTGTGAGGCTCAAGTGAGACGTCAGTGTCCCAGCGCTGGGCAGATTGCCTCCACAGGGCAGTCATTTCCATGTGCCCCTGTCCCCTGGGGGTGGCCTTGGTCTCAGCCTCATTTCTCTAGTTAGCATCACGAATGGCTGGATGGCAGGTCCCTGGTTCATGAAAATGAAAGGGTAGGCAAGCTTCTTTGGGGGGAGTTGGTGTCAGATCTCATGAGACTGTGGGCAAGTGAAGCCCAAAGTGAAAGGCATTTATGGGCATCTTACAAGGGACCATCTAAGGGGGTGGAACGTCTGGACTGCATTATAGATGGAGGAACTACCCTGGAGATATATTGAGAGCTTCAGGAAAATAGCAAGAAAAACAAAACGAAACACCAAAACTTTGGCTTGGACTAATATAGTAGGAAGACACAAGAAGACATTCATAAATTGCCATCTCTTCTCCAAAGAGAGTGACCTCAATACTTTTCAAAGCAATAGTTGTTTATTTTTCATTTGCAAATATTGAAATACTTTCAAATGTATGGAACAGTAGTAAGAACAGTATGAAGAACTCTCAACATTCCCTCCTCCTAGAAATCCACCCACGTTTTGGCAAATGTCCCAGTGACACCCTGGGCAGTAGCAGAAAGAATCCAGTTGAGAATCAGTCACCTTGAGTTGTCTGGTCTCTCCGGTCTCCTTCAAGGTAGAACAGTTCCTCAGGTCTGCCATGACGTTCACGACTAAAGCATTTGTTTCTTTTCCATTAAGTAGGACATTCTTTCACTTCAGTTCACAGCAGTGATTATTCTCATAGTCATAAAGCTTGTTAGTAATGGGGTGGACGCTGGCCAAGTTCAAGGTTTATGGTGACGTTTTGACAGTGGAAAATACACTTGAGATATCTGGTGTTTTCTCATGATTCATGGACTCTCCTTGGATGACAAGATTGAGGGGGAAAGTACTTTTTAAGCACCCTGGGGACTGATTTGGAAGGCTGTCCTTCAATGTGAGTTTTTGGCAGGGATTTCACAAGTGACTCGGTGATGTTGTCACTGCATCTCAGCAAGTGCCACACGGTGCCGTGTTTAACTTGTACTGATATCGTTAACTTAGATCCTGAGCTCCCTCAAAGCGCCAGCTTCTCCGCTGTGATGTTCCCCGGTCCCCCCTTGGATTGAATAAGCACTTTTGTGGGGAGACGATTTGAGACTATGTAACTATCCTCTTTTTTTAAAATATATATTTTATTGATTTTTTACAGAGAGGAAGAGAAAGGGATAGAGAGTTAGAAACATCAATGAGAGAGAATCCCCCTACTGGGGATGTGCCCGCAACCAAGGTACATGCCCTTGACCGGAATTGAACCTGGGACCTTTCAGTCCACAGACCGATGCTCTATCCACTGAGCCAAACCGGTATCGGCTGTAACTATCCTCTTCATAATTCAGTGTCAACTCTGCTAATGCAAGCACCTATGGATGGTTCTTGCCTGAATTAATTTTTATGATCACAGTTGTCAAACAGTGATTTTTTAAAAATTCCGTAATTTCTTTTATGTTTATCAGTTGGCATCCTATGGAGAGGAAGAGCTTTCTATTTTTCCTCATTCATTCATTTACTTATATACATTTTCATATATACTTATACATAGATATTTATCAATGTACGTGCACACATTCTTAATTTATTCAGTGGCACCCGATCCATTAATCTTATTTATTTTGATACTTAAATTGTCCTGTGTCCTTTGGATGTGTCCTCATCATATTTTTGAGCACCTTTAATATTTTTTTCATACAATAAGATAATCTGGGCTTATCTTAAATTTATCCTGGCCCAGTTCTGGGATGAGCCATGTCCCCAAGAAGCCTTAGTTCCACTTAATGGGATGTTAGTTTGAAGCCAAGATCTGTACATTGCTGCTTGGGTGCTAACGCTCCAGGCTTGCTCAGTCTCTAATTTCATAGCACACACGGTTCATCCTGGCTTTCCCTTCCTCTACATTTGTAATTCCCTCCGTAAAAGTAAATTCTGGCTCCCGTTAGCCTCCAGAATGGACTTATTTGTTCACCTCCTCCCGCAGCTCGCCCGTCTCCCAGGCTTGCGGGGCTGACACCTGCTTGGCTGCCTTCCTCAGCGAGTCCTGATCCCCATGGGGCCGGCCTCCGCATGCAGCCTGCCAAATGGAGTTTGGACTGAATTATTCATGAAGGGAGGAGGGAAGACAAAGAACTAGAAATATATTTTTGAAATAATATCCAGTTAGGTCCTGGGTATGGGGGTGTGGGCATGCTCCTAGGTAGACAGAAGAATATATTTGTACAATGTCTCTGTCTTAAACATGATGCTCAATTTCTGATAGACAGTAGGGCTGAGAAGACACGTGCACACTCGGAATCATGCTCTTTGACCCAGAAATTTCACGCCCAAGTAATTATCCTAAATAAACAGATAACTGGACAAGTGTAATAAGCATCAATATTTGTTACAGCAAAAACTGAAAATAAAATGTTCAGTAAACTATGGCTCATCAACACGATGCATCAGTAAAGGTTGCATACATTCATGCTTTTGGTCACAGAAAATGCCAGTAATTCGTTGTTAAATGAAAATGAGTTAAACAGAGTAAGTGCCATGCATTACTTTTAAATACACGTGCACATATATATAATTATGGGGAAGAATCTCAAAGGCTGTTCACAAACGTTTTTTCTAGGCTGTGGACTTTAGACTGTTGTGGTACATTATTTCATTTCTCTTCTTGCTTACTAGCAACTCAACAGTGAACATCTGGTGTGTAATGTGAAAAGAAGGCCAGAAACAATGACAAAACTTAAACTGAGAATCTTGTCTGGAAAACTGGCACTGACCCCATAAACTTGTACCAAACCCACTTCATCCCACTGCCCGTCACTGGGCAAGAATTACTCATGGTTCCCACCGAGCTCCCTGCTCAGGAGTGAGTGACAGCCAGCGAAAGGATTGACGGGGCGGCCATTGTTATGTCTAAGGTGCTATGACAACGCCAAACGCTGTTAAGATCATTGCTGCTGCTGCTGTTATTGTTATAATCAGTATTCATTTTTTAATTATTGATTTCAAAGAGAAAGGGAGAAGGAGAGAGCGCTAAAAACACCAATGATGAGAGAGAGTCATTGATCAGCTGCCTCCTGCACACCCCACGCTGGGGATCAAGCCGGCAACCTGGGCCTGTGCCCTGACCCAGGAATTGAACCGTGACCTCCTGGTTCCTAGGTCAGCGCTCAACCACTGAGCCATGCCAGCCAGGCTAATCCGTGTTCATTTTAATTCTTTCTGCCGATTCCTGTTTTCTAAATTCAGAGGAGAAAAATGCTAGGCTCTGTTGGGCTCTTTGGAAGCCGGAGGAGAAGCTTTTGGAAAGGCACCCGTCTCTGAAGGAACCTAAAACATGGTTGAGAAGATAACATCCCAACACATTCACATCACTCAGCAAAGAAGGCTGCAGCCCGGGAGAGAGAGAGGGGACTGGGTCTGCTCCCGCCCTGGGGGCGGGGAGTCGGAAGGTCCCAGGGGCTGCAATGCGTATCCTTGTTAGGTGCTGACAGTACATTGCTAATTGCTTTTCAGATGCTGTGACTGGGTTTGTTCTCACTTCATGATGAGGATGAAGTGCGATTTTAGAAACCAATTAGAAGGATGCTGGGAATAAAACCCACTGTGTTCATATTTTTAGAGAATCGGCATAGCTGAACAGCCTCTAAAACCCATTTACCCAAGACAAGAATATCCCAAAGACAAATATAAGAAAGGGTGGGTGTGTGGGTGTTATCGCTCTGGTTCCTGTCCTGGCATCAGGGGAGAAAAAAAAAATCAGCCTCATGAATGTAGGCTCAACATGTAGGTCAGGTGTAGTCGGTTTTGCACACCAATGTGGTCCTAGTGCACATAGTAGGAGCTTCATAAATATCCAGTAAATCAATGTACTCTCTTTCACTTTTCACATGTAAAGGAGTTATATTCCTTTTTCAAGGACGCGAATGGGCGTGAGTAATTAACAGTGTGCTTGACTTGCCGTGCTATGTGCGAGGGCATGACAGGATATGACGTTTGTCCTTGGAACCCAGCCCCTGTCATGCGAAGAACCCCCTGGAGATCAAGGTGCAGAGCCTCAGAGAGACATGCGGCATCCGGCCTCAGCCTTCCAGGAATCAGATCCCCCAAATTCCTTACTTTCCTGACAGTTGCTCCCCTCCAGGGGAACTAATTGATGTTCACGCAGTGTTTCTAAAGCCTTCCCACAGAAATGCCCCCCAAAGCCGAGGCCACATGACTGTTGCCAATTTCGCATGTTTCCATCTGAAAAAACGTGATCTCCCCCCCTCTATTCTGTATTATAGCACTATAGCTATGCTTGTTAAAATATAAAGACTGGGTTAGCTGCCTCCTAAAATAGTCATCCCAAGTTAGCTTTCCCAGGGCCCCCTCGTTACCCTCAGAATTATAATGTAACCCAGATCCCGCCAGGACCTCCTGGAGCTGGCTGGTCCCTGCCCGCCTTCTGCTGTCCCCTCCTCGCCCCTCCGTCCCCACCTGCCTCCAGCCATCGCTGTCAGGGAGGACAGCTGGGCAGATGGTGCCTTTGATGAAGCCCAGGCGCTTGGGGAAGACCACGGGTCCATGGCTGGGCCTGGCCCGGCGCCGGGTAGCTGGTGAGGCTGCGGGCACGTGAGGATGCGCCCGGCTGCCCCAGCGCCCAGCGCAGGCACCTGGCCTCTGGCTGCCTGCGGCGCACGCTTGCCGAGTTCCATTGACCCGGAACTCAGTGTGGAAACGAGGCCCCTGATTCCAGCCAGGGAAGGAGAGGAATTCAGCTGTCTGGCAACAACACTGGTCTCTCAGTTCCCAGACCCGCAAGACAGCGAAGCTGTCTCGGGAAGGGGGAACGGAGAGGAGGGGAGTGGGCGGTGAGGGAAGGGGCAGCGTTTCAGGGACGTGTGTGCGGGTGGAGGTGGCTCTGCGGGGGAGCCGCGCTCCAGCTGTGACAGCTGTTGGTGATGGACGCGCACGGCCCGCTCCCCGGGAACCCGCTTCCCTGCTCAGCCTGGCCCTGCGCTGATGTCAGCTCTTCCGAAGCATCCGGGGGGATCAGCCTCTCCGTTGTGGGGTGCACTGGGGGGGAGACAGTGTAGGAACCGGTGCCTGCGGGCAGCTGCCATTCGAAAGGACCAGTCCACTCCCAAGAGTCCTAGAGACATTCCTGCCCGGGTGAGAGTCCTTCCCGCTGCCCACCTCGCTCCGGGCTGGGGCTGCTCTGGCTGAGGGGGGGGGAGGTGGGCTGCACAGCCTGGCCAGACAGCAGGGCCCGAATTTCGGGGTCACCGCTGGGTGAAGGAGACGGGGGCGTGGGACTGGGAGCACATCCACGCCAGCTGTCGGGGCTCAGCTCTGTCCCAAGCATGGTCTTGGCAAGTCATGGCACCGGCGCCGAGGGGGTAGCGGCCGAGGGCATCTGCCAACGCGTCCTCTCCTGGAACCAACCCCCTCCTCCCTCCCCGATCGCCTTCCCCTTCGTCATTCCAAGCTGAAAGAAAATGGAAACCAGGCCTCATGTCAGGCCCGTGACAGCTGGGGCTGAATCTTTTCCATCTTGGCTTTTCCCAGAAGGTTCTGGAATGTTGCGTCTACTCAATGTAGGCAGCTGTGGAACTGAGCTGCGCACTCTTTCCGTAGGTCGCGGGCTTCTCCCTCTCTCTCTGCCACGCCCCTCGCCACTACGAGCGCGCGTCACCCTCACGCCGGACCTTCAGGGTGGCTGCCCTCACCCCCGTTTCTCTCCCTGGGGAAACAGAGGCTCGGGGAGGGAGAGACCCGGGGGCGCTTGCCGGGCACGAGAACGGCTGGGAGAAGCCCCGTGCTCGGCCCAGAAGCCTCTCCCCGTTCTGGGGGTGGCAGGAGGCGGTGGGCAGGGGTGGGCACGGCGCCCACCTCCGAGCCCGCTCCGGGCCTTGCTGCTGTCCCCGCGCCTGTGGTCGCCAGTAAATCGCTGCAGCATGTGCTCGCTGGCACCAGCCCCGAAGACCACCCAGGCGCCGCCGCCACCGAGGCAAATGCGAAACGCAGCCCCCGGCCTCAGCCCACAGCGCCGGGGCCTCGTGCAGCCGAGCACGGCCTGTGGTCTCTGGTGCCCGGTTCCCTCCCAGGAGCCTCCAAGCGAGTAGAACCAAGAATGCAGTCACCCATGCAGGGGGAGGGACCTCAGGGGGTGAAGGGGACCCGAGGGGGGGGGGTCTTCCGCAGGCCGAGGACCCTCACCACCCTCCGGGCACTGCCTGGGATGTCTGGGTTCCCAGGCACCCAATGCCTTTGTGCAGAGCTGGGTGAGAAAACGCTTTCTTGCAAGTCGGAACATTAATAAAATTACTTTTCATTGATTTCAGAGAGGCAGGGAGAGGGGAGAGTTAGAAACATCAATGATGAGAGAGAATCACTGATCAGCTGCCTCCTGCACGACCCACCCTGGGGATCGAGCCCGAAACCTGGGCATGTGCCTTGATTGGGAATTGAATACAGACGCTCAACCACTGAGCTACACTGGCCCGGCAGCACGTCAGATACTGTTTAGTTATTAGGAGAGCCTGTGCTTTTGAAGGTATCCCTGGACATTCTTCTGTAAAGAGGGTTCCGGCCCTGAGACACCCCCCTTTTGGGCCCTGATGTGTGCATTGTGGATTTTCTCTGTGAACTTCCCTGCTGCGCTCCCATGAGCCCCACAGGTTAGGAGGCGGAAGGCCTCTGTGCAGCTCACACCACTGTTTGCCCTTGACCTTGGGCAAGTCACTCAACATCTAGACTCACTACGAAATGATACAGCTCATTTCGTATCTGGGTGTCCGGAAGGTTGACTCACAGTCTAAATACCGTAAGAGTCGAGCACTGCCTTCTGCCCACTGCCACTGCCCTGGTTTGGGCTTTTTCCATGCCTTTTGGGCTTCTGACTGCCTCCCTCCCTCTAAGCTCCTCTGAACACCCACCCCTCCTCCCTGGGGCAGAAGAGTCATCTTTTCCCAGCACAAACGTGACTATTTCCTTTTCTGCTGAAAACCCTCCTGTGACTTCCCTTCTCTGAGTTAGAAGTACTGCCGAGAGGTTTAACATTGGGTACGAGGTCTGCGGGTCAAACCCACTTGTCCTGGGCCAGCTCCATCATTGGGTCACGCTGGGGTGGCACAGCCCCCAGTAGTGCTGCATTCACAGGTTTGTGGTTTCCCCTCCTGAAGCCCAAGCACCTGTGTGTCCTCTGCACAGGGCCCTCCCTCTCAGAACAACCGTGGGCCGCCCATCACACCGTTGTTTTTTTTAAAAAAAAATATGTATTTTTTATTTTTTTACAGAGAGGAAGGGAGAGGGATAGAGAGTTAGAAATATTAATCACCTGCCTCCTTCACACCCCCAATTGGGGATGTGCCCGAAACCAAGATACATGCCCTTGACGGGAATCGAACCTGAGACCCTTCAGTCCTCAGGCCGACTCTCTATCCACTGAGCCAGACCGGTTTCGTCCATCACACTGTTCTTGCTCTTGTGTGTTGACCCGTGGTCCTCTCATTGGAGGGTGACCACTCTGGGGCAGCCTCCTCCCTCTTCTCTTTCACATTTTCATCTTCGCGGGGAGAGTGCTCAGCGAGTGCTTTGGAAGGAAGGCACGGGTTGAAGGAATGAACGGAATGACTTAGGTCACATGGCTCCTAAGGGAAGTTGTAGGCCGGTGGCTTGCACAGCAGATACTCCTCACTGTTCTTCACCTTCCAGTCCAAAGACGCTGCTAGGGATGGGGTTCTGATTGGACAGGCCAGGTCCCAGCTCACAGAGCCGGCTGGGCCCACGGGCATGGCTGTTCCATGAGCATAAAACCTGACTGGGGATGACAGTACTGCTTGTAGGTCTCGAGGCACGTTCCCTCGATGGTCTCCGCGGGGCACAACTCCCCCCTCCGCGGTGGTGTGACTTTTTTAATAGACGCAGATCACTCAGAACTTCCCCCGGTGAATGAGACGGGAAGGTGCTCAGAGCCGCTCCTTCTCTGGCTCCCCTAATGAACGGGAGGTAATAACGCTGACTTCCCCTTTGGGCTTGCAGGCAGGCTGGAAAGGTAATTTCCAAAGAAACATGCCGAGCACGTCTTGAGCAAAAAACGGCATCGCCTGACGAAGCCCTCGGCTGGGGAGGAGAGGAGGAGTGCTCGGGGAGGGCTCCCCCTCATTTGCAGGGTGAGCTCTGGCACGCTGCCCCAGACCGTCGGCTGCTTTATCTGACAGAGCACAGATAGCACTGCTGGCCCCGTGCAGAGGACTTCACACGTCAGGGACTTCCGGCCTTGTTATCTTCTCCGACCTTACAGCACTTCTGCAAAGTTATTAGGGGCAAATCTTTTCAGCGCCATCCTACAGGCCAGGGAGCTGGATGATGTGGGAGAGGTCGCACCGCTGGGAGGAGGCAGCGTCATCCCACACTCGCCCTTGCACTGAGTGTCAGCAAGGAGACCTACAGAACCTGCAAGGCACACGCATGAGACTGTAAGCAGCTGAGTCAATGCCTATAGGAATTATTACTGAGGCGAAAGAAGGGAAATGCTTACCGCCCAAGAATCTGTTGTGTGTGAAACGTTATGTACTTACCTTGTTGAGGGGCATGATGGCGCAGCTAGAGGTGGCTGAGTCAGTTCAGGGGTCTAACAGAACCCCACTGGCTGGGGGGCGCCCACAGCACACATGTATTTCTCACAGTTCTGACTGGGAGGTAAATCTCATATCAAGGGGCCAGCAAGTTCGTTGTCGGGTGAGGACCCTCTCCTGGTTCACAGTGTCCATTTCCTCGCCGTGTCCTCACATGACGGAAGGGGAGGGAGCTCTCTGGGACCTCCTCTTACCACCAGGAGAAGAGCACTCAGCAGGTAGCCTTCCTTCCATCAGTCTGGGTCCTTGAATGAAGACAAAGGAAGAAGACCTGGACACAAGCGAAGCCTGAGGCCCGGGCCCGGCTCATCCCAGAGTTCACTGAGGACGCTGGTTGTGGTCAGTTACCAATATCGGGGGGGGGGGGTGTTTGTTTTCATTGTTATAACAGCAACAGCAGTAACACTGAAAATCTGACTAATGTACGGTTCAAGCTAGCTTAAGAGGAAGCAATGTGTTAGTTCAGTGGCTCGCAAGCCGCAGTTTGCTGCTCTGTTGACTAATGAGTTTGCCGACCTCTGTGTTAGTTCATGTAACAAGTCTACTTTAGGTCAGAGGCTCAAATTGTTGTCTTTATCCATCTATCCACCCACCCACCCACCTACCCATCCATCCATCCACTGACCCACCCACATATCCACCCACCCACCCACCCATCCATCCATCCATCCATCCATCCACCCATCCATCCATCCATTAATCAATTTTTTCACCCCTGCCTATCTCAGCTTCTCTTTGTGTTGGACCCCATTCCCTTCTTACAGAGGCAGGTCCACGTTGCTAAATGGAATTCGCAAACACAATTTCTGTAAGATGCTTTGGAGAAAGAAAGGTTCCACGGTCCAACAGATTTGAGAAAGAGTGCACACTACATTTCAGCTTCAGAGATTCAGAAAGCATTATCAGCAAACAAACAAACAACATGGAAAACATAACAAAAAATGATGAGCAGTTCCTCTAGCACAGAAGCATCTTAAACCTGATTTATTTAATGTAGCGTTTCCTGAGTTTATTTGGCCACCAAACACTGTTCCAACCTGTAGACAAACCTTGGTGTGTACTTGTGGGGAATGGTGGTGCACCGGGAAGACCACTGGTTTGGGAGGGAGAGGACTCGTATTTCAGTCTTGGCTCTGCCACAGACTTACTCTGCACAGCTGCAGGGAGTCACTCAGGGATCCGTGGGCCTTGTAAGATCTACTGAGGCCAACACTCTGTAATCCTAGCAGCATATTGTGTTCCATAGAAGAAGTGGTGATATGACCTACAAAAGAATGGTTAACTATTGGCCAGGGAAACACCATAGGGAACTATGGGGAATATTCATTCAGTTCTTCTGGTCCAAACATCATGGCCCGACATGCTCAGAGCAAAGAGGATGGTGAAGGTTCAGTGAGGTGATGCTCTAGTTTGCTCAATTTGCCATGGACATGGATACGGAGCCATATCCTAGACTCCTCTTGCATTCCATCACTGCCCTCCCTCCCCAGGTTCCCCCTCGTCTGTGCGGCTGCCTCTGAAATGGGCTGCTGGTCATTCCCAGTGACATTCAATTCAGCTGCTGGGTGGAGGAGGAGGGGGAGGGGAGTCTACTTTGAATCTCATATTAGTCAGGATGCTTTTGGTGGAAGAAACAAAACCCTGACTCAAGCTGGCTTGAACAATAGGGAGTTTATTAGCTCACATATCAGGAATTCCAGGGAACAGGGCGGGTCCAGAGCTGGTTGAATCACCCATTCAACAATGGCATTTAGGAGCTGGTTCTGTCTCTGCTCTGCCACCATCAGGGGGCCTCTTTCTCAGGTCGGTGACATGATGGTGGCAGCACTCCACACATGACCAGACCTAGAGGAAGGAGGGGTCCATTCCTTTCTGTGGCTCTTTCTTAGAAGCAAAGACATTTTCCCTGGGAGCCATTAAGCCACCACTAACTCCGGAAGACTTCCTCTCGTGTTTCCTTGGCTGGAGCTGGAGGATGGCCATTTCTAAACTAGTTGCTGGCAGGGGGACCAGGATGACCCTGAGGTCCATCATGCCCATCCCTGGAGCAGGGAGTGAGGTCCACTACCATTTAGTCTGATGTGTGTGTGTGTGTGTGTGTGAGAGAGAGAGAGAGAGAGAGAGAGAGAGAGAGAGAGAGAGAGAGAGAACACAACCCGAGTTTGGTTAGGAAGGAAAATGGAGGAATGAATGTGGGATGGACAACCTATAGTAAGATCTTAAGAGTAAAAAGGAGAAGAAAAGAGGCCCCTGGAATTATCTGCCTCCAATTAACTCTTTAAAATTATTTTAAAACTTATTTTTCAAATACAGTTGACGTTAATTAGTGTCAGGTGTATAACATAGTGATTAGACCTTTATATACTTTATAAAGTGGTCACTCCAATATGTCTAGTACTCGTCTGACACCATGAGTGGTTATTACAACATTATTGACCATATTTCCTGTGCTGTACTTGACATCCTCAGATTTGTTTTTACAACTGGCTGTTTCTACTTCTTAATCCCTTTACCTTGTTCACCTGTCCACCAACTCCCCTCCCACCTGGTGATCATCCATTCGTTCTCTGCATCGATGAATTTGTTTCTGTTTCATTTGTTCATTTATTTATTTATTTACTTATTTTTTAGGTTCCACGTATAATGAAACCATATGATATTTGTCTTTCTCCTTCTGACTTAGTTCACTTAGCACAATACCCTCTAGGTCCACCCATGTTGTCACAGATGGTAAGATTCCACTCTCTTTATGGCTGAGTAACACTCCATTATACACATGTAACACATCCTCTGTATTCACTCAGCTATCCATGAACATTTAGGTTGCTTGCATGGCTTGTCTGCTGTAAATAATGCCTCAGCGAACTGTTGGTAGGATTATAAATCGGTACAGCCATAGTTGAACTCTCTTTTTTTTTTAAGCAACAAATATTAACCTATTGCTGATATTTCTCTTGTACCACATTCTGTTCAAAGAATGTCGGCCTCCTTCCACACCTTCAGTGTACCTCTCTGAGTTACCCGACAAAAGGCTTTCTCTTAGTTAGCATCTGGGCTTGCCGGGCTCCAGGGGAAGAGGTGGGAGAGGGAGGAAGCTCAGTCCGCCTTGCTGTAATAACCCTGTTCCAACTCTGTATGTTGTCCTATGTTAGCAGCCTCACGCTCAGTCCTATCCCAAGTAGCCAGCCCAATGGAGTGTGCCCCACAGACAAGCACTGCTCTCTGTGGGTGCGAGGGAGCGATGGTCCCATTCCAGCAAATAGTGGGCTATGGCTCTGCACGGCTGCAGACCTCTCACTCCCCCAGCCTGGCAGCCCGGCTGGAGAGAATGGAGTGGTACCCCACTCTTTCTAGAGATGGAATCTGGGGGGAATGGTTGAACTTCCTTCTTCCCCAGTTCGCTTGTCTGTAACAGAGAAATGGCAGCAATCCCACCTCAGACAAGGGTGGTGCAGATGAAGAAGGGATGAGCCCACATGTGTCACGCAGGGCATGTGCCTCCTGCCCGTGGGTTGTTGCCACTTTTATGATGGTGGGAGTCGAGCTTTTGTTATGACGTCATCTAGAAACACCCCAGAGCAGCCAGTAGCGAGGAGCCGATGCGTCCATGGCTCCCGGCGGCACGCAGCAGGCCTCCCCCTCCCGAGTGACGCAGCATCACGTGGCAGGAGGAGCGAGCCAGAGCCAGGCTGGCACTGGGCTCCCCCGGAGGGGCTCCGGCTGCCAAGTAGGCTTTTGGAAAACGTCTTGCTCCCCCTCCTGGAGCATATTTTGGACGCCTACTTGTCATATTGCAAAGTGTATGTGACAAAACAATCTGGGATCTCGCCGACAATTATTCCCTTCACGCCGCGGCGGCTGGGAATCGCTGGGCTCGGAGGGAGCTGCCAGCCTCCGGGGCCTGGCACCACGGCGGCCAGGGATGGAGCCGCGCCCGGCAGGGCAGGAGCGGGGGCCTGGGCCACCCCAGATGGACCCGTTCCCGTGTGTCCGAGTCTGGGCACCTCACAGAGGCTTGCCCCCTTGGCTGGGGAAGGTTCTTCCAGTTCTGGCGAGGGCAGGGGAAAGCAGCAGATAATCGCAGCGGTGTCCATGCAGTCAGGCCTTTATTGGTTTCCTGAGGGTGTTGTGACAAATGACCCCAAACATGGTGGCTTCAGACAGCAGAAATTCGTTCACAGTGGTGGGGGGCCAGGGGTGTGAAATCAAGGCGAGGGCAGGGCCCGCTTCCTCCAAAGTCCCAGGGAGAAGGCTCCTGGTCCTTCCAGGTTCTGGGCGCCAGGCACCCTTCGCTGGGGGCTGCGCAGTTTCAGTCTCTGCTTCTGCCGTCACCAGGCCTGTTCCTCTGTATCTCCTCCCTTCCTCCCCTCTCCCAAGGACACCTGTTTCGGGCCCACCCCAATCCAGGGTGATAGCATCGTGAACTTTTTAAGTTAATCATATCTGCAACCCCCCTTCATCTTCCCAATATGGTTGACCCTTGGATAGCATGGGTTTGAATGGCGTAGGTCCAATTATACATAGATTTCCTCCCTTCCCCCCAAATATGTTTTTATTGATTTTTCAGAGAAAGGAAGGAAGAGGGTTCGAGAAATAGAAACATCTACGGAAGAGAAACATTGATCAGCTGCCTCCTGCATGTTTCTTACTGGGGATGGAGTCTCCATAATCTGGCCATGAGCTCTGACCAAGAATCAAACCAGTGACCTCCTGGTTCATGGGTCAGTGCTCAACCATTGAGCCACCCTGGCCAGGCTATACACAGATTTTTTTTTTTTTTTGGCCCATAAATCCCAGTGCTGTTTTTGATACGTGGTTGGGAGTCCACGGATGCAGAGGGCTGACTGCATCTATTGATTAGGCCATTTATATAGAAGACTGGAGAATCCATGGATCTTTCTATCAGTGGAGGGTCCTGGAGGGGACATTTTAAGTTTTTTGGAATCAAAGGTTGTCTATGGATTTTTGACCGAATCGGCATCAGCAATCTTAACCTCCACGTTGTTCACGGGTCAAGTTAATGCCGATTCATGCATTCTGGGCGGACAGATCTCCTCTAAGGCCACCATCCAACCCACTGCAAGCCCTTTATGTGCAGCAGGTGCTGGCCCGAAGAGACATGACCCAACCTCGTTCACATGAACCTAAGAATCTGCACCGTTTTTAATCCCCGTTTCCAGATGAGGACCCTGGGAGGGGTGGCTGTGGGCAGGAGGCCAGCTCA
Source organism: Vespertilio murinus (assembly GCA_963924515.1). Classification (NCBI taxonomy): domain Eukaryota; kingdom Metazoa; phylum Chordata; class Mammalia; order Chiroptera; family Vespertilionidae; genus Vespertilio; species Vespertilio murinus. The sequence continues at coordinate 3,749,347 of OZ004717.1, read as the reverse complement.
TCTGCATGACCTGCTAAATCACCTACCCATTTGGCCTGTCGCCTCCTGGGGGACTGGTCTTTGCAATCATGGGGTTCCTCCGGCATCATCTGTCACCCTCATAGTAGCTCAAGGGGGTACCTACTGGTATCCAGTTCCATCCATCCTACAGGGTGCTAGAAACATTCAAATAAGTGAGACAATACGATGAAATAATAATATCTAGCACATACTATGTGCCACAGACAGTCAGATGGGTAGTGTTGTTATTGTTGTTCCCATATCACAGAGGAGGAAAACGAGGCACATTGGGAGGGTAAACACCTTGGCCAAGATCTTATAACTGGTAAGTACCCAAGCCAGGATTCAAATCCATCCCCTGAAGACCAGAGACTGTGTTCCTAACCACTACACCACATCATCATCTCCCAGGGGCTGGCTTTCCACTTGGGTCCTGATAGGCTTTCGGTCATCTTCATTTGTTTTGCTTAGTTTTATGTTATCCCGGGGCTCAGGAATGCTACTTTGTCATCAGAATGAGTTGCCGGCTTCAGCAAGGTGGACTGGCTTCTTTGCCCCAGGCAGCCAGCTTGAAGCCCTGCCTGCCAACCTGGGCTCTGGGTCCCATTCATAAATAACGAACACATTCATCCCCCAGACCCTGTAATTAGGTAAGTCCTAGCATTTTCAGCAGCAATAACGGTAATTAGTTTATCCCCGAACTATGTGGCGTGATTAGTGTTTTCTGTGTGGTGTTGGGTGGGTTTGCTGCAGAGTCTCAGAGAAGACCTGCAGGTAGAAGCTGCATTTGCACTTCCTGTGTGGGAGAAGTCAAACCGGATAATTACTACTTTCGATTCCCTGCCGAAAACGAGTCAACAAACAAATCACCTCGTCATTAGCCTTAACCGAGGCGGCAGGATCATCCGTGACTCCGCTTGGAGAAGAAAAAAACAGCCTTGGCTCCGGAGTCGGGTGTGGGTTGGAGGGGTACTCTGCTACGCTGCAGCCCCCGGGGTGTAGAAAAGGTGTCTTCTTCTGGGGAACAGTGTGTGTCCACCTGTAGTGTCTCGACGTGGGGCAGCCGGCTCGGACCAGGAGGTGCAAGTGGGCCAGCAGAGGGTGACAGTGGAGAAAGATTGGAGAAAGATGGGCAGATTCTTGTCCTCGATGCCGCTGCTGACCTGATTTAACAAACGGCGAAGGGGCCTTGCTTCCACATGTCTTTGTATCAGAGAAGAGGAGTTCCGTTATGGTTGGAACCATCGTGAGTTGGGGGATTCTATTACTTGAAGTTGAAGGTGTGTGAACGGATGTACTGGACACTCATGAGGAGCGGGGGGTATGGTGTATAGACAATGTTTTGTGCACCGTCTAGTAGCATGAAGATGCAGTGAGGGGTCCTGAAAGTCAGAATCTGGAAGGGGAGGGAGAACAGGGTACGGAGGGAAAAGGTATTAACAATCATGCAGGAATGGGTCCTCCCCGAGCCAGGTCAGACATCACTAATCAAGCACAGAACCCTTCCCACGGCCAAGCCATTATCCTGGGGCAATTGTGGGGCTCATCTCATTTATTTTCCATCGCTAAGGGATCACTGTCCTTCCTTGTCTGATATATAATGTTTCATGTATTTTGTTCATCAATAAATTCATTGTTATGTCTTATAATTAGAAAACCTATTATATAATCATTGCATAATACTTATACACACATATATACAGAGATACAGTTCTATAATGTATGATGTAATTATTACTACTATACTAATTATTATATTTAATTATAAGTGTAGCTGAAACCGGTTTGGCTCAGTGGTAGAGTGTCGGTCTGAGGACTGAAGGGTCCCGGGTTTGATTCCGGTCAAGGGCATGTACATTGGTTGCGGGCACAACCCCGGTAGGGGACGTGCAAGAGGCAGCTGGTCAATGTTTCTCTCTCATCGACATTTCTAGCTCTCTATCCATCTTCCTTTCTCTCTGTGAAATATCAATGAAGTATATTTTAAAAAAATAATTATAAGTGTAGTTAATTTAAGTATAATTATTCTAATTATAATAAATTAACAATAATTCAAGTCTTGGTGTTTTATATTTTCAAACTGACTTCTTACTGTGCTAGGAATGACTTGGTCTCCCATTAAAGGAACATAGATAATATATAAAGATGCATAATTCTATAATGTATTGTAGAATTGTTATAATAATAATAATTAATGTCCTCGTGGTTTGCACTTTAACACGTATTCTTCACTGTGAAAAGACTGGCCTGGTATTCCACCATCAGCCAGCCTCCAGCCGAGCCAGGAGCTGGGCGGGTAACTGTCCACAGAGATAAGCTTGGGTGAGACCAGCTGAGCCCAGACTAAACATTATGGACTTGTGGGATCGCGGAGTAAATAAATGGTTGCTTTTTTAAGCTACTAAGTTTTGAGGTGGTTTGTTACACAGCAACAGAGCCCGAGCGGTATAAACATTTTGCAGAAAGCTCGGTGCTTTTTGTTAATAGTAAACACTGCTTCTAAATATGTACTTGGGCCAAGAGAGCAAGTTAGGAAGGGTGGATATTGAACAGGAAGTCAGAAACTTGGATTCTGTCAGCCTTTTTAAGTTCTGAAATAGCCCGGAAGTTTCTAGAAAGGTCACGAAATACATATATTTAGGAATTTGTCCTCTGGCTCCCCCACTTGCTCTCTCCCTGGCCTCAGTATATCCTACATAATAATCCTACATAATAAAAGCCTAATATGCAAATCGGGTCAGCGAGGGGTGGGGCCAGTGAGCAGGCGGTGCCAGGCCAGCCAAGGAGGGTGCCAGTGGGCAGAGAGTGGGGATGGTGATTGGGGGGCTGTGTCAACTGCCTGCAGTGGAGGGATGATTGGGGGGTATTGGTCAACCGCTTGCCAGCTGGTGCTGTCCCCAATCGACCCACTGGTCACCTCTTGCAGAGGGAGGCCAGACTGTGGCTTCAGCCTGCTCCTCATGGGGAGTGGGCCTAAGCCATCAGTCGGACATCCCCCAAGGGCTCCTGGACTGCGAGAGGGTACAGGCGAGGCTGAGGGACCCCCCACCCCCCAAATGCATGAATTTTCATGCACCGAGCCTCTAGTTCAGATATAATGAGGATGTAATGAGGTAGGTGTTCTCATGCTGATGGGACCATGAGCAGACACAACCATTTTCATTCATTAAGTAAATATGTACTGAAATATACCCTGCAGCCAGGCACTGTACTATGGGGTAAACACATACAGTTTCTGGCCTCCAGCGGCCCCACAGTTTATGAGGGGTCAATAGGAAAGCAGTTCATTGTGAAACCAGCTCATACATCAAAATGAAATGTTGGAAAGGAATTTGGCAATAGGTACCGAAGGCTTTAAACTATTTTTTGCTTATTGGTGTAATGATATCTCTTCTGAAAATAAATCCTAAAGCAATGATCCAATGTGACAAAGAGGCCCCATTCACAAAGCGGTCTCCTCTCCGTGTAGACCAAGGGTGGGCAAACTTTTTGACTTGAGGGCCACCATGGGTTCTTCAACTGGACCGGAGGGCCGGAACCAAAGCAACCTGACCATGCTGGCACTCTCCTCTTGGGCTGCTGGTGAAGGAGCGGAGGGGAGAGCAAGAGAACCCTCTGCTCTTTCGGCTCCGCGGGCCGGATAGAACAACCGAACTGGCCAGATCTGGCCCATGGGCCGTAGTTTGCCCACAGCTGGTGTAGACAGAGGTGAAATGTATTCCTTACCCACTGCAAGCCGGTTCTGCTCTACCCGCCACCAGAACAAGCACGCCCATGACCGCCATGCCGATTGTGTTTACGAGGCGTCTGCTGTAGCAGTAATTGTGACATGCAGGACATGTATTAATGGTTCTGTTGTGACCAAGACCCCACAGCTTCAGCCTGGAGCAAACTCTAGTACCGAAGCTTTCCCCGCCTTCCCCGGGGTCCTCTCCGCACTGCACTTTGCAGGGGCCCAGAGAGGAGCCAGGGTGTTCTTGCCCCCGGGATCTCAGTAACCAGTTGGGACAGGAGTGGGGGGCCCTGCTTCCTGGCACAGCCTGTTCTGCCCTTTCCCTGGGCAGTGACTCAGGGGTGGTTGGGGAGCTTCTCATCCCCAAGCCTTCATCCTCGGGGCTCCCTTCCCCCAAATCCTGGCCTTGTCCCTTAGTCACTAGTGGTCCTGGCATGAGGCACTTCCTCTTTGTCAGGCTCAGTCTCACCATCTGTAAGGGGGCGGGGGGGAGGAGGATCGATACCTGCCTGACAGGTATGGGGGGGTACAGGTTGTATTTTTCAAAGATGCCAGCACCAATGCATGTCCCTTCCTTCGTACACTTCCTGCGAAGTGGACTCGACGTTCCTCCATTGAGAGGGGAGGTCTGTGTTTCCTTCCCTTGAACTCCGCTGGGCCTTTGAGACTGCCTTGACCCACAGCCTGTGGCAGAACTAACTCCGCATCGTGTCCGAGGCCAGCTCATGGGAGGCAGTGCAGTTTCTGCCCACTATTCTGCCTTGGGTTGTGTACCTGTGAGCCCCTGAGATCACTGGTAGGAAACCTGGAGTGCAGATTGGAGATCAGAGAGTTAGAGATAGAGATCACCCGCTGTCCCCACTTGCTTTCCCCCTTATTCAAATCAAGTCTTCCCAGCTCAGGGGTGAGGGCCTCATGGGTGCCCGCAGCCTCGGCTTCCATGGCGGGCCAGCGGTGCTGGAGGGAGCAGCGAGGCGTGCTGACAATGAACTCTGCTCTCTGCTGCAGACTCTGCAACAAATCAATGTTGGCCGTTGGAGGCCACTGAGTTGTACCCGGACAGGGGAGTGCTGAGCTCCGTGCTGGGGAAGCCAGGGTCACGTGAGGTCACGGCGGTAACTCAGGATGGAACCAGAAATCAGCATCAGAGTTTTTTTTTTAGTTACTCACCTCCCCTGGAGGTAGCTCTTAACCAATGGCAAGAGCTACAAGCCCACAGGAATGTGAACCTCAGGTCAAAACACACCATCATTTTCATGAGGCCGTTAAGGAAACGTTGAGCACATGCTTAATTTTCCCAGCGCGTCCAAAGACAATAGGGAGCTCTTTCTTTCTTTCTTTCTTTCTTTCTTTCTTTCTTTCTTTCTTTCTTTCTTTCTTTCTTTCTTCCTCCCTTCCTTCCTTCCTTCCTTCCTTCCTTCCTTTCTTTCTTTCTTTAAATCTTTTTCTTTATTAAATTATTATCTGTGTACATATCTTACCATTGCCCCCCCCCCCCACCTCCCATACATGCCCTCCCTCCCCAGAGTCTTATGTCCATTGGTTGTACTTACGCGCATGCACACACGACCTTCGGTTGATCTCTTAACTAAGGAGCTCTTTCGAACGGAGCTTTGTGAGTGCCAATCCATCTGGAATCAGATCCTTCCCTCACGTAGTCAGCAAAAGGAGATTCTAGTGTTTCCTTGAACCCAGAGGCGAAGGACATGGCTGGCCCAGAGAAAGGGTTGGAAAAGCAGCATTGGGCGGAGGGCGTTGCCTGAATGAGGGCCGCTCCCCTCAGCATCTTGCCCGGCTTCCCTCCTAGGCTCTGACCGTGCAAAGTGCCCACGGGACTTCCGATCCGATGACTCCTGAGGGAGCCGCCGGCCCGCTGACTTTTTCAGGGGCCTCTAGTCAGAGCCCGGGGTTCCACAGGTGGGAAGTGGGAAGCCCGGGAATGAACGGGACCTGCAGAGCTGGTGCCGAGCTGGGAGGGGACCTGGGGGACCCGAGTCTTTCCCGGGACGCAGGCTCCCTGCTTGCTCTTTGGTTTTTATTTATTTTTATTTTATTTTATTGATTTTTTTTTTTTTTTACAGAGAGGAAGGGAGAGGGATAGAGAGCTAGAAACATCGATGAGAGAGAAACATGGACCAGCTGCCTCTTGCACAACTCCCACTGGGGGTGTGCCCGCAACCAAGGTACACCTTTGATTGGAATCGAACCTGGGAACTTTCAGTCCGCAGACCGACGCTCTAACCACTGAGCAAAACCGGCTTTGGCATTACCTGCTTGCTCTTTGTAAGGTCACCTTTACAAGTACGTAGACCCCGAGGAAGGCTCAGGCCGGAAACAGTTAGGGGGTCTAAGGTGAAGAGAGACCATGGCAGTCAGAGGGTCAGCCAGCTATTTTCCAAAATTCAAGGCAACCAGCAGCCTGTAGGGCTTGAATGGTAAAGGCAGGGGGAGTGTGGGATGTGGGTGTGTGTGTGTGGGGGGGGGGGAAGAGGGACGGTGACAGGGGAAAGGGAGACCCAATAGTCAGGTCTGGTGTGAGTGGTGAGCGGGCTGAGAGCTGAGAGCCGAGTTGTTTGCCAATGAAAGGAGCAGAACCAGGGCTCTGTCGGCAGGGGCACTGCTCAGAAGAGAGTGTGAGAGTGAAAAGACCCGAGGGAAGAGGGTGCTAGCAGGGGAACAGCGAGGACAGGGGCCTGAGGCGGGAGCAGGCTCTGAGTGTCTGAGAGCCGGGAGATGCTGGTGTGAGGGCGAGAATGCGCAGAGGGCATCACAGGTGGTGGTGTTGGGGAGAGGCTCAGGGTCAGACCCGGGCCATGGTGTAGACCCTGGGAGGCGTTTGGGGCTTCCCAGCGTCTGTGGGAGGCCGTGTGGAGGGCATTGTGCCCGGGAGCTGGGAAATGGGGGCTTCTTTCAGGACAGGGACTGTGTCTTCATTTTTTTATTTCTTAAATGCCTAAGGTTTTACATATGTCTTATTTTCCCCCAATTGACCCCTCCCCCCTCTAGCCATTCCCACCCCGGGCAGGCCCCCACCGCCCCAGTGTCTGGTCCGGTGGCCATGCCAATGTGCACGCACGCAAGCCCTCCGGTGGCTCTCTGACCCCCCGGGGACCCCGTCTGAGTGTGCTATCCCACCCCTGGCGCCAGAGCACACCCCGCAGGGCGAGACGCAGCCCTGCCAGGTCGGAGGGCCGACGCTGGGAAGAGGGAAGGGGAGGTCAGGGGAGGTCAGTGGGGCCATGGTGCACTGCGCCCTGGTCCGCACTCCTGTCTCCCAGCTCCCGCCCTCATCTCCTCCCCTTTCGCTCTGCGACTGAGCCGTGAGGAAAGCATAGCCTCTATCTTTATTTATTTATTTTATTTATTTATTTTTTAATATACTTTATTGATTTTTCACAGAGCGGAAGGGAGAGATATAGAGAGATAGAAACATCGATGAGAGAGATACATCGACCAGCTGCCTCCTGCACATCCCCCACCGGGGATGTGCCCGCAACCAAGGTACATGCCCTTGCCCGGAATCGAACCTGGGACCTTTCGGTCTGCAGGCCGACGCTCTATCCACTGAGCCACACCGGTCTCGGCATCGCCTCTATCTTTAGACGGGAAAGCGACGCTGCTGCGAGGCTGCCTCGCTCGCCCAAGGTCACTGCCGGTGACGGCCGAGCTCCATGGGAGCCCGGGGCCTCCTGACCTCCAGGCCAGGGCTCCGGAAAGCCCAGGGCCCGCCTCTGGGAGCTGTCCCCATCATCTCCCGCTCTGAGTGCTGCCAACTCTCCCCGGACGACCCAGCGGACACGTCCCTGGGCACAAACGAACACCCCCAGGCCCCGGCACCGGGTGGAGAGGGTGCCCGGGGCATCGCCCGCCGAGGAGCCCCCTGCCTGCACGGAGAGCTGGTGCTGAGGCCCACGGCCCAGGGGAGAACCCTCTACAGCAGTGCTGCCCCCTGCTGCCCTTCCTGGGCCCAGTCTGCTGGTCACGGGGCACACCGAGGTTTGGGGGCCTCTGGGTGGCTGCCCCCCCCAAGCAGGTGTTTATTCTACACCCACGCCTGCCACCTGGGCACCCCAAGGCCCCCCTGCTCTTGAGTCGTCTAAACCTCTCAGAGGGTAACCACCTCACCCCCCAGGACTTAGCTCAGCCGCTCTGTCATGCAGTAGCTGCCGTAGAGCAGATCCAACACTCCCTGGAGGGCCTGCGTCAGGAGCAAGCACTCAGTGCTCCTCAGCTCGGGGAGCCAGCCCTCAGGTGCCAGCGGGGCATCCATACTCCCATCAGTGCTGTGGGGAAGAAGCGCCCGCAGCCCCAGGTGCTGCCACCCCGTGGTGAGTCAGAGTAATGACCAATTCTTGAGGGAAAGTGGGTTCTTATTTGTGAGAGGATGAGACCTCTCTCTCCGCTCCGTGTGGCGCAGAGGAAAATGCCATAGGAGGGCACAGCAGGGAGGTGGCCTTGGGGGACGGATGGAAGCGAAGAGGGAGAATCCAGAGGTCAGCCCGGCCAGTGTGGCTCAGTGGTTGAGGGCTGACCTACGAACCGGGAGGCCAAGGTTCGATTCCCGGTCAGGACGTGTGCCCGGGTTGCAGGCTCGATCTTCATTGTGGGGCGTGCAGGAGGCAGCCAGTCAGCGATTCTCCCTCGTCATTGATGTTCCTATTTCTCTCTCTCCCTCTCCCTTCCTCTCTGAAATCATACAAATATATTAAAAAAGAACCCAGGGTTCGGTAGGCGTGGCGTCCAGTCCACGTGCTCACACTTCTCAGTTGTCTCTCCTACGAGTGGTGGGTCACCAGGCTTCCTGGCCACAGTGTTATACTGGCTAACACGTGGTCCCGGGGCAGCCGTGGGCAAACTACGGCCCTCGGGCCGGATCCGGCCCTTTCGGCTGCTCTATCCGGCCCGCGGAGCCCAAAGAGCGGAGGGTTCTCTTGCTCTCCCCTCCGCTCCTTCCCCAGCAGCCCAAGATGAGAGTGCCAGCATGGTCAGGTTGCTTTGGTTCCGGCCCTCCGGTCCAGTGTAAGAACCCATGGTGGCCCTCGAGCCAAAAAGTTTGCCCACCCCTGTCCCGGGGTCAGGAACACAAGGAGCAGGGAATGTGTGTTCGATGCTTGGCGAGGCTCTGGCTCGTGGAGGGGAGGAGGGCGTTAGTGCGGTGGCCCAGGCGGCCCGGCGTGTGAGGTGGTGCCGGGTGACAAGGGAGGGGGATGGAGGAGGGGCCGGGTGGGCACAAGTCCTCGGGGCGGGGGCGGTCACTGGCATCAGGCAGAGTGCAGCCGTGGCGGACACTGATGCTCCCTCACCCGCAGCCACGGCCCTTCCCCCGGGTTTCACGGAGCCTGGCTTCGTCTGCAGCTGGGAAAGGAGGGCCCGGCCAAGGAAGGGAGTCATGGTTAGTCTAAGCCAGTCGTGTTCTCCCCATTGCCCTTGGTGAATGCTGGGCTAAGGGGCCACTGTGTGACGCATGGATGCCCCCCCCCCCCCTCTTTCTCCCTGTCTGGCTGCCCAACGCCTGGTCCGAGTGGCTCTGCCACTTCACGCCTTGACCCTGGGAGGCCAGCAGAAGCCCCCAGTGCAGTTTCCCTCCAGCTCCTTCGCCAGAAAGGCAGAAACTTCCGGTCCATTCCATGCTGGGGGTGGGGCGGGGCTGATGGGAGCTCAGGAGCAACCATTCAGGTTCGTGGTTGGCAAACTGTGGCTCGAGAACCACATGCGGCTCTTTGGCCTCTTGAACGTGGCTTTTCCACAAAATACCACGGCCTGGGTGAGTCCGTGTTGAAGAAGTGGCGTCAGAAGAAGTTTATGTTTAAAAAATGTGGCTCTCCAAAGACATTTCAGTCATTGTAACTGTTGATACTTGGCTCTGTGGACTGATGAGTTTGCCGACCACTGACGTAGGCTGTCTCCGGGCCTGACTAATCGGTGTGGCTGTCCCAGGCTGGGGGTGCCTGTCACCGGGGGTCTCTGGCAAAGCCTTTGAACTGTCCCATTCTCTGCGTTGAAATTCTAGAGGACGCAGCGCTGCCCCCGTGTCTGGTTGCTTGCTCCCCTTCCTCATTCTCCTTTCTCCGCTGGGTCGGAAAGGCTCCCGGTTTCCCTGTCTTTCCGGGAGGGGCCTCCCCGGCGTCCCATGCTAAGCACGCTCCGTGCCCCTCTGAGAAAAACCTCAGCGCTCCTGTCAGACAGGCCTGGCTTTTGATATGGTAATTGGCACTTCCGAAATATCTACCATAGATCTCAATAAACTACGGCTTCCAAAATATCGTCCCGGAAATTCTATGTTAGTAGGCAAAATCTGAATCCCAAATGTTCCTCCTTCCTCTTTGCGTGTCTGCTGTGAGAATCCGGATCCTCTTGCCCAGGTTAAAGAAATCACAGCCTTCCTTGCCGAGGCAGATGGATGCCTGGGATGGTGAGAGAGGGTCAGATACCCAGACACACCAAGGTAAAGGTGTCTTTAAGGAAATGGATTAAATGTCGCTTTCTCTCTGTACTTCCTCACGGTTCCTCGCACGTAGTAGGTCTTTAGTTTTAGCTCTCAGTTCGTGCCCAGGGAGCAGCCTCTCCATCCTTGGAAACCGCTCTGGAGACAATGCATGCTTATTGTTGAAGGTAAGATAGTGGTTTCCTTGGTGTGAAATGATTATCCCCCAGTAATTACTGGTCTCTGGAGTAAATGATAGCATGTCGGAATGCCTACACATGTTTCCGCTGCAACTTCTGAATTGCATAACAGCAATTTTGCTCTGCCAGCACGTAACTGACTCACGAGGCCTCTCACTTCAGCTAACACAGGGCGGCCCCTCACAGCAGCAAGACACGCAGAGCCCAGATCCGTGCATTTGGTGGTGGTTCGTGCTGGCACTTTGGACTTTGGTCAGAACAACTACTGCATTCCACAGGACCAGAGAAATGGCTGACTGGGGTACAAAAGGGAAAGAAAGACCTACTCTTTTAAAAATATATATATTTTATTGATTTTACACAGAGATGAATTGAGAGGGATAGAGAGTTAGAAACGTCGATGAGAGAGATACACCGACCAGCTGCCTCTTGCACACTCCACACCGGGGTTGTGCCCGCAACCAAGGTACGTGCCCTTGACCGGAATCGAACCTGGGACCTTTCAGTCCACAGGCCGATGCTCTATCCACTGAGCCAAACCGGTTTCGCATCTTTAAAAAAAATATTTTTATTGATTTCAGAGATGAAGGGAGAGGCAGAGAGAGATAGAAACTTCAATGACCAAGGAGAATCATTGTTCAGCTGCCTCCTGCATGCCCCCCTACCAGGCATGTGACTCGAGAGCCGCAGTTTGCCGACCACTCACCTTAAGGCATCAGGTTTTTCGAGGACTTTCTCCTCTGGCATCCGTGTCCATGTTCGTGTCCGTGAGATCTCTGTGCCGAGTCTGTCTGGCTGGAGCCGTTCCTTGCCCGCAGAGCTCCCAGAGGCTCACGTACTGGATGAGACCTGCTGGCTCCCTCCATGGGCGTGATGGTCAGACACCTAGGATTGCTCACGGCAGGGCCCCCGCTGGCTCCCGGCAGGGCGTTTGCGGATGGAGTAGCCGCATTGATCGGCAGCTCCCTGAAAGCCCGCACAGACGGGCCTGTGGTCCTTGGGTAGAAGATGCCTCGCTGGAAAGGGCCATTAGCAGATTAGCATCCTCCGTGAAACCGGGGGACGGGGAGTAAATAACGTTCTGGAGGGGAGTCTCAGAGAGGTTGTGTTAACCCCATCGATCCCAGGAGCTTGAGTGAGTTCAGGTCCCTCTGGACAGGCGGCCACTTAACCCCGGAAGGATTCTGGTCAGCTCCGATTCTGCTGCATTCTGCTGGCCATTGTGGCCTGCATTGTTTGCAGGGAAAGTAACAAATGCTTGCTTTTCCCCACTCCTTTTTTCTATGTAATAACATGTCATGGGCATTCCTCCAGTTCAACACACACACACACACACACACACACACACACACACACCTCTTTATCTGTAAGAGATTCATACCATGCCATAGCACAGATACCACAGTTCTGCATCTGATTTCCTAACTGATGAACACGGAAGTTGTTTCCAGGGTTTTGCCATCGCAAACAACCACCCAGTCAATATCCGTATGTATTTTGCATGTGCACACTGGATTCTCTCAAGACCATGCAAACGGTGGGGGAGAGCATCTGTATTGTTTTTTAAAAATATATATTTATTGATTTTTTACAGATAGAAAGAGAGAGGGATAGAGAGTTAGAAACATCGATGAGAGAGAGAGTCATCGATCCCCTACCGGGGATGTGCCCGCCACCAAGGTACATGCCCTTGACTGGAATCGAACCTGGGACCTTTCAGTCCGCAGGCCGACGCTCTATCCACTGAGCCACACCGTTTTTGGCAAGCATGTGTATTGTTAAACAGATGCCCCCAGACTGTTTTGTAGAAAGAGAACCGTCACCCCCTCCGGGGGACCTAGGACCGTGTCCATTTTCTCCCGCCTCAACCAAGAACAGACGTTCCAGCTTCTAAAGATGGTTTCCGGTCTCCCTCGATGTGTGGCTGAGGCCTCCAGGGAGATGGTCCTCCTTCTGGAGCCCCGGGCCCTGAGAACGAGGGCGGACTCCCTCTCCCGCTGACTTCCCAGCTCACTCTGCAGGGCGGGTCGCCCACGGAGCGTGGGCCCAGGGCAGCCTTCTGGGCACCGGCTTCTTCCCCTGCCAACCAGTGCGGCCTGGCAGCGGGAGCGTGTGGACCTTGGACAGGAGATGCGGGAGCCTGGGGGTCGAGTTTGGCGTCATGCCATCGGGGGAGGGCGATATTGAGTTTATATCGACCGCTTCCCTTGATGGCGTTAGCAGGGGGCTTGCGAGTTGCATCTGAGCTCTCTGCTCGGGGGAAGAGCAGATGGGCGGGTGGGGAAGGGAGATCTAGAAATCCAAATTGATGTCCCCTTGTCCCTGTAAGTGGGATTCTCCCCTCGGGGACTTCGGAGGCCTCTCAGTTGTCTCTTCACGCCCCAGTAACCAGCTATTTCTGGTTTCTTCCTCCCAAAGCGAACCCTACACTTACTGCTCCCCTACACTGAAAGTGATAAAAGGAGCGCTTTTTGCAGAGTGCCAGGGAATTCTGGAAAAGTCTGTAGAGAGAAAAGTTTCACACTCTTGCTTTTTGCACACTTGTCATTTGGAGTTGAGCGGGCTGGTTGATCGGCCCAGCCTCATGGGGCCGCTGGCTGTGCGGGCACGGGGGTGGGCAGGGAACTGAGGATGGTGAAAGAGGTGTTTCTCATACTTCGGCTTTTCCAGTAACAGGTACATAACTATGACCTTATTGTTTTCCTGTAGTCAGTTCTTTTAAGTTGATTCACTATTATAATCCTACCTCTCCCATAAAAAGAATACTATATTTGAAATCTGGTTTTGAAGTCTTCAGGATATATATATATATATATATATATATATATATATATATATATATAAAATTTCCCTCCATCGACGTGCGGAAATAACATAACTCTCTCCCAGAATTAGGCAGAGAACCAAGTAATCGTTCAAGAGTAAATGCAAACTGATGCTGTTTTCAGCCTACAAAGAGGGAAGGAAGTTACGGCTCAGACGTATTTGCTGGAAGAACTACAGAATGATAAAAATTCATCAGGAAGAAAAATGAACATGGAAGAGAGAAGATGTACGAGGAAACCGTGAACAATGTATATGAAAGATGAAATATGTATGTAATTATCTACAGTGAGTTAAATCTGCATAAGACACACACACACACACACACACACACACACACACACACACACACACAGCTTTCGTATTTAAGTCAAATGATGGAAGTAAAATTTGGACAATAAATGCATGAAAGATGGGAATGGGGCGTGTAAGGATTTAAAACACGATGTAGCCGAAACCGGTTTGGCTCAGTGGTAGAGCGTCGGTCTGCGGACTGAAAGGTCCCGGGTTCGATTCCGGTCAAGGGCATGTACATTGGTTGCGGGCACATCCCCGGTGGGGGGTGTGCAAGAGGCAGCTGGTCGATACTTCTCTCTCATCGACGTTTCTAGCTCTCTATCCCTCTCCCTTCCTCTCTGTAAAATATCAATAAAATATATTTAAAAAAAAATAAAACACGATGTATTCTCTCTTCTAATTTATCTGATTTCAAGTACGTAAGCAATATTCAAACAATTTGGACTTTGCAGGAAAAATATGAAGTAATGTTAAGTAAGTAGGCCAATATTAACAAGCATGTTAAATATTTAAGCATCATTAGAGGTAAAGAGAGACATTGCCTATGATTAATTTAAAAATTAATTTAAAAATTAAATGAAAAAGGAGGACCTCCTTTTGCAGGTCCTCCCTTTGAAAGGAGTTTCTTTTCTTACCCCTTGAATTTGAGCTAGTTTTTTACTTTCTTGACCAAGAGAATATACAATGAGCATTCATTCCATTTGAAGAATGGAATGAATATATTATTTTACAATAAACTAATTTTATACTTCTCAAGTTTACAGACATGTTGTAAGTAACAGGACGAATACTCGAGAAACAGTTTTACACAGAAAACTGGGAGCTTGATATATGGTGGCAGTGACAGTGGGGAGAGGACTGTTTAATAAATATTTAAAATGTGCAGCTGACATAATTAGCTTGTCAGAAGGAAAAAAAATGATTTCTACTTCAAATTATTTATGGGAAACATTCCAGAAGGCTTGACATTCTAAAAGTAAAAAAAAAAAAAAACCCTCAACATTTTACAACTTTAAAAGCACATAGTGGAGAGTAAGTTTCAGATTCTGAGAATGTGCTAGTTAACAAAGGCTAGTTTGGCCTTCTTGGGATTAGAAGAAAAGAAAGAGATGGTGGTTGTCTAATGAAAAAATCAAGTGTTTCTTACTCCTGCCACAGCTCAGCTCGTGGCTCAGACCCGTGCCGCCCCTTCCAGATCTGCGGCAGCAAAACGATGCCTTGGCCCACTGACTCCTCTCCCCCAAGTGAACCCAGCTCTGCACTTGTCTTGAGTCAGCAAGGCCAGTAGGGAACCCTGGATCACATCCAGAACCCTAGCTGCAAGGGAGTCAGGGACATGTGGTTTTCAGATTTCCAGTCTCTGCAGCGCCAGAAGAGACATCCAGACCCAGGGAAAGGTTGAGCCAGCTGAACTTCCTGTATCGGCCACACAAATCTGACCTGACGATGCCTCCCTTCCAACTCCCTGCTTTGTGATTTTGGCCGGGCGGTGTTTTTGCCTAAAACCATATGTGTCCACCACCGGGCTCAGGGAAATAGGAAGGGGCCATCCTCCTTCAGGGCCACAAGAGCAAACTGTTCAAAGCTCTGAGAGCCCCCTGATTTGTTCACCCAGCTCTTGTTGCAATTGCAGTTATATAGCTATTCTTCTCAGTGTTGATTCCTATCTCTCTGCTAGCCCAGAGGTCTCTGGGGGCAGGAACCATGCCCTTGGCTTGTCCACTCTTGTCCCTAGCACCTAGTATGTGACTGGCACTGTTATGTGGGTACTCAACACATGTTATGTGAATATATGAATGGGGGGAAAAAGAGTACCAGGCTTATTATGCTTTCTTTATCTGTGTGTGTATGTTCCATCGGGATATAAGGGGTAGAGAAACCTATATCCAACGCTACTTTTGAAAATAAGGACATCAAAAGAAGGGTCTGGGTTAAAGGGACTAAATTATTCCACCGAATGTGATATTTTTGGCTCCTACTGTTCACCAAGGGCCGCTGCTTCCAGCCCTGGGCTGCTAGGCAGACGGCCACAGGAAGGATTTGAAGATAAACAGCATCACGGTGATTTCCCATTCTGATTGGTCTGGGGAATCTAACATCAATGTGTGTTGTGGTACAAGAAAATATCAGGAAAGAAGGAATGCTCTTGCCTATAAGATCTTATTGAAGGACAATTTCAAAATAATTCAAAGGAACAAACGCAAACTTGGTGAAAATACAGGCTCTAGACTCCCTCCATCAGCCGTGGGCAAACTATGGCCCCCGGCTGTTCGGCTGTTCTATCCGGCCCGTGGAGCCGAAAGAGCGGAGGGTTCTCTTGCTCTCCCCTCCGCTCCTTCACCAGCAGCCCAAGAGGAGAGTGCCAGCATGGTCAGGTTGCTTTTGTTCTGGCCCTCCGGTCCAGTGTAAGAACCCATGGTGGCCCTCGAGTCAAAAAGTTTGCCCGCCCCTGCCCTAGATGGTCTACTTAATCCCTGTAAGTTCTAACTTAGCTGACTCTCTGAATAGCTGAAAACCTCCCTAGATATTAGAATGGGGGCCACTGTCATATAATACGAGCTAATTGTATTTGAGCTTTTTCATATTCCAAGAAATGTTTTCGATATGTTCTCTCTTCAAATCCTCGGAACAAACCTACGTGGTAGGTCCCATCATTGTCCTCATTTTTGGAGAAGAACACGGAGCCTTGGGGAGGTTAACCACATGCCGAGGGAGGCCATAGAGACCACGAGGAGGGTCTCTCCTCCCTGCCTGGCTTTAGAATGCGTGGCTCAGTCATTGCATGGGGGGGGGGAGCACCCCAGGCGGTGGGGTTACCAGACTTGGGCTCCCATGCACTGGGATCCCTCAGACTCCAGTTTCAGTTTTGCTCCTCAGCTGCAGGGTCTGTGTGGGCAGATCACGTAACCTCTGTGGGGGTCACTTCACAAACAGTGATGCGATGTCCCCTCGCCTGGCCTGGCGCGAGCCTTCTCTGAGACAAGCGGGGCTGGCTGCTCTGTGGCTGAGCCCCGGGCTCTGGACCCTGACCCAGCTCGTACACCCTGGCCAGCTGTCTGAGCGTCTGGCTTCTCTCTGCCCCATCCCTCTTGGGATGGCGTCTTTCTTCTACTGTAGCGAATGTCCGAGATTCTGACATACAGGCAGAGTCTATATTCAACGCGCAGAGGGGCCTGGGATGGCGCTGGGCTGGCCTGGACCGGCCTTCGGAAGGGGGAAGCCTTCGTACTTCCATGTAAGGGGCTTTGAAGAGGCCCTGTGTGCCTAGATACGGCACCAAAGGTGAGCGTGTGCCACCGACGGGAGGCTGAGGTACCAGGCGTCTGCGAGGGGCAGCGGGACAAGCTTCTCGAGGGCATGGGTTGTCCAACATAAGATCTGACTTTGAGTCCAGGTTCTGCTGCTAACCAACGGTGTTGTCAAACATCTGTGGTTCCCTCTGCACCCCTGGGACCCACCCGGGAAGGGCAGTGGGAGGAGGGCAGGTCTCACCCGCCCCCAAACTGTCAGGATGCCCATGGAGGGATGGAGCTCCAGGACGTGGTGCTTGGGAACCAGTCCCGGCCGGTGTGTGTGTGTGTGTGTGTGTGTGTGTGTGTGTGTGCACATATTCTAAGTGGCCAGCGCGTTGGAGCAGCAGAGAAGGAGACGGTGGAGACATCCAGACTCAGGATTGGGACTTGGATGGTTGGGAGGTTACTCCAATGAAGCCATTGTCACAAAACCTGAGAGCCAACCTCCCATCCTTCTGCCTGAATCCCCGGAAGACAAGGGGGGCTGGGCAGGGAGCTCTCAGGCCGGCTTTTCCACTCGAAAGCTGTGTGGTCCTTTTCCTGAACCCTTGCCCTGTCCCCTGCCAGGCGGGAGGGAGCCAGCCTGGATGCAGCTGTGTATGACAGCAGCCAGGTGGAGCGCTCACGCCCCGTGAGGGCGGGGGGTTCTGTCGGCTTTGTCCACAGCTCCATGTCCAGCACCAGCGGCCAGAACAGCGCCTGGCTACCAGGGAGTCAACCCCTTGAGTTGACTGTGGGAAGCAGCTTCCCACACCCCAGGCTGTTGTTCCCACGTGTGACCACCAGATGGCAGCAAAGGAAAGCGAGTCCCAACGTCAAGCTGGGTTCTTGGGGCAGCTGCGCTCTTCCCTGGATCGGAGCTCCCTCCCTGGCCTGAGTCCTTCTGGAGACTAATGATGCTCCTCTCTGAAGTGGCCATGGCTGCCCAGGTGCGAGGCCTCTGACCTCGGTCTGGAGGCTGTGTAAGCTGCACGAGGATGGGCCGGGACCTTGTGACTTACTGGGTCCCCCCTGGGGCACTGGGGATGGGGAGAGCCGCCGGGCTGGGCTGGGGGCTGGCTGCCAGGATCAGAGACGTCTGGAGGGTTCACCACCTGTCCATACAGCGGTCCATTAGCCATCTAGACACATATCACCGCGCTTTGAGCCAGGCGTTATTTTTAAATGCTGGCTCCTTCAGATTTCAGCCCACATATGGCCTCCTTAGCAGTGATCCCTCACTTAACCAGCCCCCACTTTTTTTTTGTTTTGTTAATCTTCACCTGAGGATTCTTTTCCCCATTGATTGTTAGAGACAGTGGGAGGGGATGGGAGAGACACACACAGAGAGAAACATTGATGTGAGAGAGACACATGGATTGGTTGCCTCCAACCTGGGGCCAGGGATTGAGCCTGCGATCAAGGTACACGCCCTCGACCGGAATCGAAGCCGAGACCCTTCAGTCCTCGGGCCTATGCTCTGACCCCCGAGGAAAACCAGCCAGGGTGTCAGCCCCCACTTCCTGTCACACTTCACAAGGCGCTGGCCAGCTCCAGGGCGGATGCTGAGCCTTTTGTCCTCAGTTGCTTCTGAGCCCGTGTCTCCGCTCACCAGGGTGTTCAGGGCCGGCCGTGCCCCCTGTGGCCTGTTCAGAGGTGGTGGGCCCATGGGGGCACGAGGCGAGTGCTCAGACCACAGCGGACGCCGTGGAACCCCCACCTGCAGCTAACTCTCGCTGCTCGTGCCTGCTGGTGTCCCCAGCCTTTCAGCGGATGCATGGGCCACAGGAGATCAGTGGACTGTCTGTTGTCCTGCTCCCCGCAGACTGCAAGCCCCGTGAGGGAAGCCACAGGCCTGTCTCCTGGCGCCCCGTCGCTTTCAGAGAGAGCCTGGCACTCCCGGTCACCCACAAAGGCCCGGGGATGGAGTGGGACCTGGAGATGCCAGGGCACACCCCGCGAACGTCGGGTGTGGCCAGCCTACTCCCTTCTCTCCGTCGTCCAGGGCTGTTTTCCTCCCCGGCGGGGTGCTGGGAGCCGGAAGTGCACCGCCCACCGCCGCCTGGGGTGCTGGCCCCTCACCGCCTGCTCGGACCCCGCGCCAGAGGAGGGGGCAGGCGTGCTCTGTGGTGGCTTTCCACACGGGATCCATGCCAGCCTCCTGAGCCCCTTTGTCCACCCGTGGGGAGCTGAGGCTCAGAGGGGTGCAGGGCACACCCCAGCACTGCAGCCGGGAGAGGTGGGGCGGCCTTGGACCCCGGGGGCCCACTGCCCCTCGGGGCAGAGGTGTCGGGGATGCAGCAGACACACAGGGGAATCTGACGTCCGCTCAGTCGCCCTTCTTGGTCCATTTTACCGTGTCTCTTAACCTCGATTGGGCGAGGTGAAGAGACATCTGCAACTTCGGCCTCCAGCTCTGATTCCAATCATCTGGTCCCGCAGGCCTTTTCTCTCTGCTGTGGGCGCGATCTGGTGCTTGAAATAGCCGCCTTGGCTGCCCGAGCTCTTTCCCTCCCATCCCCCACCCCACCCCCACATCCTGTGTCCCACACAAGGGCATCGCCAGTGCCAGCTCCTCAGGGCTCAGGGCTCAGGGCTCAGGCTGGCTCTGCCCAGGCCTTCCTGTTCCCTGCTGGCCCTCCCTTGCCTCTCCCCTCTGTAGGAGCTTGGCCACAGGTGAGCAGCCCACCCCTTCCCGGCTCCGTGCACAGGAAGCTGATGGCATTCCCTGCTGCCTCCTGCAGAGGGGCGGCCCCGCGGCTCTCAGCGGCCTGCGGCAGCAGATGAGGAAATAAATTACTACGAGGCCAGCAGAGAGGGAGCCTCATGAGCAGAAAGACTGGAGCCCGAGCCCGAGGCTTGTGCTAAAGGGGCTGTGAGCTCCGTAAGCAACACAGAGTCCAACACCCCGCAGAGCTGGGAGCCCCGGGGGATCTGCTTCTCTCTGGGGCATGGCTCTGGGTCCTGAAGGAGGACCTGAGTGAGGACTGCGAGGACTGGGTGGGGGTGTGGTCTCCTATGCCCTGCCCTGCCCTCCCTCCCTCCCTCTCGCCCAGGACACCCCCTCACAAGCCCTTTGGACCCACGTGTCATCTGCTCCGTCGGGAGCCTGGAGCGGGTGTGGGAGCACTACCCCCCCCCCCCCCCCCCCCCCGTCCCTCTCCAGGCCCCTGTCAGTGTTCGGAGCAGAGAGATTTGTCATTAGCAGCCGAGAAGGTGCTAATTTCAGCAACAAATCGATGGGTGTCGGGGAGACAAGTCCCAGCTTGCGGGGTCCCCTGTGGGCAGTCGGGGGGCAGGGGCACGTGTCCACACTCATCAGAGGCCGCCCTGCCACCCACCAGTGTCCCCTGAGGGGGGCTCCCGGGGTCCCTACCAGGGGCGGCTTCCCCAGTGTCAGTGTCGGGCCCGTTGGCGTGCCCAGGTCCTTGTAAAAGCCCCGCAGAGAGGAGAGCCGCGTCCCTAAGGCGACAGCGTGCGCGGCCGGTGCTCTGGGCCCAGGGCGGCTGGGTGGAGGCAGGAGTGGACCGCTCACCGTGCTCCTGGCTGGCATCGGCCTCCCCCCCTGGCCGGAGCCTCTCTGGTCGGGGAAAGTGCCTTGTGGAGACCTTGGTGTGGAAGGTGGGATGGTGGCTGGAGCTCAGGCCAACAAAGGAAAACACAAAATGCTTCCTCAGGCTGGCTCTGGGCGGCCTCTCGGCTCATCTCACACCCCCTCACCCTCCTCGTTCCACTCCCACCCGCCACACGGGGCTGACCACAGGGCCTTAGCTCCTGCCGCTCTCCTGTCTGTTGACTCCCTCCCTCTCTCCCTCTTTCCCTCCCTCCCTGTCTCCCCCTCCCTCCCCACCCCCCTGCAGGTTTGGCTTAACATGTGAGGAGTTAGACTTGCACTCGGAAGGGAGCGGGAGGGACCTGGTGGAACATGTGGGAGATGGCGTGAGGTTGGGGTGATGGGTGTGCACTCTGAGGATGGTGGGATGGCCCTTTAAGGGGGAGATACCTAACCTTCAATGTGAAGGGATTTTGTTATTTCCTTCCTCTCCTCTTTCTAGAATGTTGGTAAAGCCTGTTGCATGCACAGGTGCTCCATACAAATTATGTGTGTGTGTATATGTGTATGTGTGAGTGTGTGTATGTGTGAGTGTGTGTGTGTTTGTGTGAGTGTGAGTGTGTGTGAGTTTGTGTGTGTTTGTGTCTGTGAACTGAGAAGAGGCCGAGTTTGTGTTGGTCCAGAGCAGGGGTCTGAGGAGGGACGGGGGGCTGGCAGATGTCATGGGGCTCCCCGCCAAGCTCACTGTGGGGCAGGGAGGACTCGGGGAGCCCTGGGTGCAGGGTGACCCTCGTGCAGTGAGCAGAGGAAGGCGGTCAGAGCCCCGTGCAGGGTCCGAGAGGGTGCAGGAGAGGCACCCGGTGCTCTGGTTCTGCTCTGGTCGGTGAGTCTTGTCCTGTCTGCGCCTTTGTTCTGTACACAAGGTCAGGACCTGGGACCACCGGTGACCTTTAACCTCTTCCTAGCTTTGGTGCTCTGTTTTTAGATGGAGTTTTTCAAACAGTTATTTTTTATTAATTCTGTGAGTTTGTTGGAGAATTGGGATAATCCTCTCTGTCCCTGTGAGGCTCAGCTGAGATCATGGTCAGAAGGAGACTTTGAAACCATAAATCTGAAAGTATTGGCTCTTTTTTTAAAAAATTTATTGATTCTAGGAAGGGAGAGGGAGAGAGAGAAATGTCAATGGTGAGAGAGAATCATTGCTTGGCTGCCTCCTGCCCAAACCCTACTAGGGATGGAGCCTGCAACCCAGGCATGTGTGCCCTTGACTGGAATCGAACCTGGGACCCTTCAGTCCGCAGGCTAGTGCTCTATCCACTGAGCCAAACCGGCTAGGGCTGAAAGCATTGGTTCTTATTACATTCTTGTTGGAGTTCTATCCAAATGGGGGTCGTGTGTTAGGAAAAGACTGTGTTTGAGTTTCCAAACAGGAACCAATGGCACTGGAGTCACACTGTCCTTTTCTAGAAGGTTAAAAGGCAAGCGCACGAGTCCCCCAACCCGCTTTGGAAGCTCGCCCAAAAGCTGGGGTGGAGGGGGCAGGATGGTGGCTGGAGGAGCAGCCGATCTGCAGTTAATGATTCAAACAGGCACGGCTGTTCTGCAGGCCCCTGCCCCCGGTGACGCCTCAGTAAAATATCAGCTCCTTTGTTTGGAGCTCACACCTAACCCGAGGGCTGCACGCTCTCCTGGAAATGCTGGTGGGCCCGGGAGCCAGTGCGAGGAGCGCCTGGGCCTGGAATTAAAACGCCAGGGAAGGAAGGAGAGCCAGCGCCCCCTCTCCCTGCCCCCAGGAGGCAGCCTAAGACCTGGGTCTGCAGTAGCTACTGTGGCCCTGGCAACAGCACCACGCCTGGCTTGGCGCCCCCTGCTGGCCGTCATTGATTATTCCACCCCAGTGGTCGGCGAACTCATTGGTCCACAGAGCCAAGTATCCACAGGACAACGATTGACATTTTTTTGGAGAGTCACATTTTTTAAACTCAAACTTCTTCTAACGCCACTTCTTCAACACAGACTCGCCCAGGCCGTGGTATTTTGTGGAAGAGCCACACTCAAGGGGCCAAAGAGCCGCCGCATGTGGCTCGAGAGCCGCAGCTTGCCGACCACGGTTCCACCCGACCAAGTCTGTTTACATGTCCTGCCCTCACCCCGGCTGTGACCCAGGAACCGGTGTTTGCTTCCCCGAGGACCTACCGGCGGAGGGATGACCCGTCCGCAACTCACATCGCGTCTCCGACCCAGCAGCGCCTTCAAAGACCAACGAGACCAACCATGCTTGTTCTAAAAAAAATTAAACATTTTTATTCGTATATTTATTTTTTTTATATATAAAAGAAATACAAAAAAAAGGAACACGGGGGCGAGGCTGCGCTCACGGCAGGTCGGCCTTGTCGGGGCCCTCGGCCGGGGCGCCGGGCTCGGGCCCGCCGGGCGTGAGCAGCGTCCGCCGGGCGTAGTGGCCCTTGATGATGCCCGAGCTGTTGTTCTCGTTGAGGAGCTGCTTCTGCCGCTGCCTGTTGAGCGACTGCACGAGGCCCAGGACCACGGCGGCCAGCGAGTACTGGCCCGGCAGCCGCCGCGGGGGCAGGATGAACGGGTTGGGCTGCACCCGGCCCAGCAGAAAGTACGTCTTGATCTTGCCCTCCTGCTCGCTGATGCCCTTCACGTAGATCTCCCCCCGGTAGTCGAAGGCGAAGCCCTGGTCCTTCAGGATGAGGAAGGTCTCCTCGGGGACCTGGATCCGGCCGCTGACGCCCGTGCTGTCCATGCGGCTGGCCAGGTTCACCGTCTTGCCCCAGATGTCGTACTGCGGCTTCTTGGCGCCGATGACGCCCGCCACCACCGAGCCGTGGCTGATGCCTGCGGGGGGGACCAGAGCGGCGGGAGGTGAGGGGGGAGGGGCGCAGGGCCGAGGGGTGGCCGCACCCGCCCCGGGGGAGCGATCTCGGAGGGGGTGACTTCTGCGAGTAGGTGCCAGGGTCCCAGTTCTGTCCCCTCGTGAGACGTGTGACCTCCGTCACTTAGTTAACCGAGCTGGATCTGTTTTTAAAAAATACCCCGTTTCCCCGAAAATAAGACAGTGTCTTATATTAAGTTTGGCTCCCAAAGACGCGCGAGGTCTTATTTTCAGGGGATGTATTATGTTTCCACGAAGTAGGGCTTATTTTTGGAGGATGTCTTATTTTCGGGGAAACACCGGGTAGGGGTTTTTATTGACTTCAGAGGGGAAGGGAGAGGGGGAGAGAGAGAGAGAGATAAGAAGCATCAATGAGCCGAAACCGGTTTGGCTCAGTGGATAGAGCGTCAGCCTGCGGACTGAAGGGTCCTGGGTTTGATTCCAGTCGGGGGCACGTGCGCCTTGGTTGTGGGTACATACTCCAGTGGAGGTGTGCAGGAGGCAGCTGATCGATGTTTCTCTCTCATCGACGTTTCTAACTATCTCTCTCCTCTCTCTCTCTCTCTTTCTCTCTCTCTCTCTTCCCCTTCCTCTCTGTAAAAAAATCAATAAAATACATTAAAAAAAAGCATCAATGATGAGAGAGAATCATTGATCGGCTGCCTCCTGCACACCCCCACCCTGGGAGCTGAACCCACCACCCAGGCAGGTGCCCTGATCGGGAACGGAACTGTGACCTCCTGGTTCATAGGTCAACGCTCAACCACTGAGCTGCACTGGCCAGGCTGGGCCTCACTTTTTTATTACCTGTCAGGTGGAAATAATAAAAGGAAGACGGAATGAGATGATACAAGCAAAGCCAGTACCTGGCAGCCAGTGGGTGCTCGGGAGAAAAGGATTCGTATTTTCCCACGGACGCTCACTTAGCTCAGCCTGTGGGACCCGGGCTTGTGGCTCACCCTCACTGAACGTACTGAGCTGGCCACCACGGACCCAGAACTCAGTCCTACTGGGGAGATAGCTTTCTGACTCCGAACTATGCCAGCGGCACCCTATATCACACCGGGCTGGCCCTGACCCAGGATGTGTCCCGGATTTATGGACAAGACCCTTTCGCCCAGGCCTAGAGTTCC
Source organism: Vespertilio murinus (assembly GCA_963924515.1). Taxonomy (NCBI): domain Eukaryota; kingdom Metazoa; phylum Chordata; class Mammalia; order Chiroptera; family Vespertilionidae; genus Vespertilio; species Vespertilio murinus. Next base: position 3,725,013 of record OZ004717.1, on the reverse strand, counting down.
GCTTTACTTTCCCCCTCTGATTCTGTGACGTCAGAAAGGACACGCAAAGTCCCTGCGGGGATGTCGGAACAAGCCCCGGCTACACCGTCTACAGATCAAAACCATAAAGCAGTGAACAGAGGCGCGTGGCGGCCCTCAGAGCAGACAAGTCAGACACTGGTATTTCCTGACCTTTTTTTTCTTTTTTTTTGCTTGAAAGCTGGGAAGGGAGCTTGGTATTTGGTAAAATGGCCCACCAGCCAGGGATCTAACTCCAGGGCTGCAGCCACGATGGCTTTCCATCCCTCGCATCCTGGCAGCCAGAATGTCGCTGGTCTTGCTGCCGGGGCGACATCTGGGCTGAATGATCATTAGTCCCCCACTTTCGGGCTGAGTTTGTGTGTCTGCGAAAGGGGAATGCGGATCGGAGCAGGGGCTTCCTGGCGCCTCAGGAGGCCCTCAGGGCTCAGCAGAGACGCTGAAGAAATTGGCAGGTGGTATACGCCACAAAGGGTGACCGTTCACATTGCGTGACTGCGTTGTCGCTACATTATGGGAAGGGTGAGTGGTGCAGCCACGGGAAGTGTGGGAGGCTCTGCTCTCTGCCTGTCCGGACTGACATCCCCGGGAGCAGGATGTCCTGCTTTTTTTTTTTTTTTTAAATATATTTTATTGATTTTTCACAGAGAGGAAGGGAGAGAGATAGAGAGCTAGAAACGTCGATGAGAGAGAATCATCGACCAGCCGCCTCCTGCACACCCCCCACCGGGGATGTGCCCGCAACCAGTGTACATGCCCTTGACCGGAATCGAACCCGGGACCCTTCAGTCCGCAGACCGACGCTCTACCACTGAGCCACACCGGTTTCGGCAGGATGTCCTGCTTTTGCCTGAGGGCATCATCTGGAAGGACCAGGACAGCGCCTGCCCGCTTGCTCAGGGGGTGGGGGTGGGGAGGGGGATAGGAGTCAGAATGGAATGACTGGTGGGCCAGGTGTCTCTCTGAGCAAGGCCCACGTGGGAGGGATGCGGGGCAGGAGGTGGGAGAGAGGTTGCCGTGGTCAAGTGTCTCTTTGTGTGTCTGCACCCGGGCCAGTGTCCATGCCTGCCCTCCAGTGTCCATGTCTGCCCTCCAGTGCCCATGCCTGGCCTCCAGTGCTCATGCCTGCCCTCCAGTGCCCATGCCTGCCCTCCAGTGTCCATGCCTGGCCTCTAGTGCCCATGCCCTGCCTCCAGTGTCCATGCCTGCCCTCCAGTGTCCATGCCTGGCCTCCAGTGTCCATGTCTGCCCTCCAGTGCCCATGCCTGGCCTCCAGTGCCCATGCCTGCCCTCCAGTGTCCATGCCTGCCCTTCAGTGCCTATGTCTGCCCTCCAGTGTCCATGCCTGCCCTCCAGTGTCCATGCCTGGCCTCCAGTGCCCATGGCTGGCCTCCAGTGTCCATGCCCTGCCTCCAGTGTCCATGCCTGGCCTCCAGTGCCCATGCCCGGCCTCCAGTGCCCATGCCCTGCCTCCAGTGTCCATGCCCTGCCTCCAGTGCCCATGCCTGCCCTCCAGTGCCCATGTCTGCCCTCCAGAGCCCATGTCTGGCCTCCAGTACCCATGCCTGGCCTGCAGTGCCCATGCCTGCCCTCCAGTGTCCATGCCTGGCCTCCAGTGTCCATGCCTGCCCTCCAGTGTCCATGCCCGGCCTCCAGTGTCCATGCCTGCCCTGCAGTGCCCATGCCCTGCCTCCAATGCCCATGCCTGCCCTCCAGTGTCCATGCCTGGCCTCCAATGCCCATGCCTGCCCTCCAGTGTCCATGCCTGGACTCCAGTGCCCATGCCTGGCCTCCAGTGTCCATGCCTGGCCTCCAGTGTCCATGCCTGCCCTCCAGTGCCCATGCCTGCCCTCCAGTGCCCATGCCTGGCCTGCAGCATCCTCGGTGAGAGGCAGCCGGAGAGCCTGAGCCTACTGTGGCCCCGCCCTCACTAGGCCATACCACGCCTGCCGCATTGTGCAGGCAGGAGCCTCCCTGGCTGGGTGCCCGGGCTTGGGAGGGCCGGATGCTAGGGGCCAGGTGCCCGGGGCCCAACCACCACGCACGCGGCTACTCACCGATGCGGAGCTCGAAGTTGTTGAAGGAGTGCTTGTTGATCTCCTGGATGCTCTCCGTCAGGGCCAGCGAGAAGTCGGCCAGCGCGCACAGGTGTCCCCACTTGTCCTCGCACTGCTGCGGAGAGAGCGAGAGAGCCGCACTCACTCTCCCGCCCGCGAGCGTGCGTCCCAGCCCACCCACGTCTCTTAGAGCAGCGGTTGGCAAACTGCGGCTCTTTGGCCCCTTGAGTGTGGCTCTCCCATAAAACATCACGGGCCTGGGAGAGTCTGTGTTGAAGAAGTGGCATTAGAAGTTTAAGTTTAAAAAATTTGGCTTTCCAAAGAAATGTCAATCGTTCTACTGTTGGTATTTGGCTCTGTTGACCAATGAGTTTGCCGACCACCAGGTGTGCGGCTCCCTGCACATTCAGGCCCTCCATGCCTGCAAACATGGGACCCCAGTGGGTCTGCTTGAGACAGTACAATAGGTGTGGATCCTCACGATTCTTTCCCAGACCTACCCTAACTGTCTATTCAGGCGGGTGGGCTGAGTTCCCGTCCATGCTCACTGGTGTGTGTGTACATTATGTGTAGTGGTGGTGGTGGGGTGTCTGTAAGCATGTGCGTATATGTGTGTAGGTACATTATGTGTAGTGGTGTGTGTGTGTATATATATATATACATTATGTGTAGTGTTGCAGCACATGTACATGTATGTGTATACACATGATCCTATATACATATGTGTAGTGTTTCCACTCTAGGGACCATGTCTGTTTGCTTTGAGATGCTTCACTCACCAAACCCCACAGCCCCTGAGCCTCTCTGAGCCTCCGTCCTGTCATCTATAACCCGCGCCGAGCACCCTGGCCCCGCCTGCCTCGCGGGGAGCGGGTGGGTTGAGCTCCGGGCTCTGCTGCAGCCGGGGCTGGCGAACGGGTTGGGTAGAGCGCCGGGCAGCACGGATTTCAGGCCTCACGGACACAGTGCTGGCGCCGCTACTGGGCTCTGCCGTTGCAGTTTGACAGTAGCCGTGGGCCGAGCACAGGCAGTGATGTGGCTGTGGCTGAGTCCAAAGAGCAGACTTACCTGCTTTTCCGGCGACAGGCCTGAGACGGCCATGTAGGTGCTGCCGATGGTCTTGATCTTCTCAATGTCTTGAAACCGGTCTTCGCCGAGCAGCTGAAACAGAACAGGCGACGGCGTTAGTCCTGCTCCCCCAGCTGCCCGGGGGTTCTGAGAACAGCCCCCTGGCTCACACCGAAGATGCCCTCCTTCCGGCTCATTCCGAGAGCCAGCACAGACTTACTGAGCAGACGCCAGGATGGGCGTGACCGGAGACTCAAGGATAAATCTGTTGCTATGAATCTTCCAGATAGACAAAGCTACCTTATAAATTCCAAGAAGAAATCACAAGAACCCCGCAATCCATCAACACATCCTTTGGCCCTGTTTTCAACATGCGTTTGGAACGAACCCTTCTCTGCCAAGTGCAAACTCTGGCCTCTTGCTTCCTCTTGTCGGCAGCTCTTTGGTGCAACTCCTGGTTCCCCGACTCTTTGCCTCCCTCTACGATTGTAATATCCTCAGGGGCTCCTGCCAGCCTGGGGCCGGGGGCGGGCAGGCCGGTGGAGAGGATGCAGCGGGGTGTCTACAGACCACGTCGCTACAGGCACCCTCTCAAAATCAGGCCGGGGCTGAGAGCCTTGGAAAATCCCAGCTTCAGAGAAACTGTTCTGGGGAACACGGGAAAACACAGGCAGGTGCCTTTGTGATTTGCTTTAGTGTGTATGTGTGAGTATGTGTGTATGTGTGCACACCTGTGCGTGCAACATGCTTCGCAGCTGAGGCAGCCTTTGCTCGCCACTTTTGTGTTTTGAGCTAAAGAGAGGCTGCTGCTCTGAGCTTCGCCCTGGATGAGCGTCTGCCAAGTGTGCCCGGGCAGCCTGCCTGTCCTCACCCCGAGGCCATGACTGGCAGGTGCCCTCAGACACTGCCAAGCAGCTTTGGTCTCTGAGCAGCCCTTCCTTCGGCTGTTGATACTGCAGCCCAGAGGTCCAGGCATGCCCTGGGCTGCCCACCTCCCTCTCCTGTCTCCTGCGGGGGTTTCGATGGGGGGGGGGCACTACCCCCTCCTCTCTTCTCTGCAGAACTGCTTGGCTGGGGGCCAATTTCAGGCCCAGGCAAAGCTGCCCCCCCCCCCCTGAAGTCGGTTAGGAGGCAGCAAGAGTTCATTATTTATCCAGTATCCACGCAGCACACTTATCTACTGTACTGCTAAGAGCATCTGCGGGCGTAATGGGCTCCTAATCGCCTCTTTATTAATTCACTCACTGCGTGCTGCAGGGAGGGGCAAGGGGGCTCCTCAGTCTTGGCCGCCAGGGGCTGTGGGTGAGGGACGGGCACGGCCCGTGCTCCAGGCGAGGCCCGCTTTCCCCTGAGCCCGGGAGGAACTGGCCTGCTCTCAGGTTCCTGTGGCCACAGCCATGGCTCAGTGAGAGGAGCAGTGAGCCCCCAGGCTGGGACGAGTAGGGGCGGGCGTTGGGCTCAGCCTGGAGGGCCGCTCTTGACCCAAAGAAACAAGGCACGTCTGGGTCACCCAAGGAGAGTGCACAGCACTTGGGGCTGGCAAGCCAGGAAATGTCTTCTTCCGCATCCACAACATTCTCTTCCCTCTTCCTCTTCCTCTGCCCCATTTCTCTAGTTCCCCCTCTCCGCCTCCTCTCCGTTCCAAAGTCCCTGTTCTAAAGATGACAGCCCCCTGGACCCATCCCCTCCCTCAGTCTCACCAGCTTCCCTCTGCAAACAACGAATACCCGTCTCTACCACTAGGGGCGCTGTCCTCTGTCTCAGTTTTTGGGAAAACTGCAGGGTGTTTACAATCCAGGGGACAGAGGTGCGCATTTAGTTTATGTTTTGTGATTCAAAAACATGCTAGTGAGTTGTTTCCCAGGTTTTGGCCCACTTGCCCTCCTGAGATTCCCGAGATGGGAAGGAGAAGGCCCAATCCTGCCCAGGTCTGTGACTGTGAATTGAGTGCGGCACGAGCCCCCTCGGCTCCCCCACGTGAGGTGCTCTTCACACTCACGGCGGCTGGACAAAGACAGTCCTGTCTAGAGTGTGCTCATCTGTGTCCGGGTCTCTGACCAGACGCCAGCTGATGGCTTTGCCCTTGGCACTTTGAGCAGATGGAGAAATGTCCCCACTCTCTGTGACGCTAGCGCCTGAGCCGCCTCGGTTTTGCCGTTTGCTAGCTGTGTGACACTGGGTCACATGACCTCGCCTCCGAGGCTGGTGTTCTTGGTCCCCCTTCCCCTCCCCCAGTGAGAAACAGGAGCATTTATCTCGCGATAACTGTGATGATTAGATCAGATGACACGTGTGTGCTTAGGATGCAGCCTGCAGTTCTGTAGCGGTCACGGCCCGGTGACTAACGTAATGCTGTGACCACCGTGTTGGCCCCCGTGACCGCCAGCTTCCCAGGCCTCGGCTTACCTCGTCGAAGTCCGCAATGATCTCGTTCAGCAGGCGCAGGCACTCCACTCCCTGGTTATTCATTTCGGTCTGAGAGTAAAAGTCCGCAAAGCCCGGGATGGAGGCGAACATCACCCCGACGGCATCATAGGACTGAGAATACAGCTCCTGGGCAGAGGGGCACACCAGGGAGGCGGAGACAGTCGTCAGGGGCGAGGCTCTGCGAGGACGCTCACCTGCACCCGAGCACAGTATCCCCCAGAGAGGACACTGCCATGTCCACACCGTAACCACGGTGTCACCACCACGCGGACTGGGACCATTGAAATGCACGGCCTCCAACGTAGCTGGGCTCAGAGTTCTGACTGCCCAGCCCTTGGTCCCCAGCCTCCTGCTCTGTTGTCCTCAATGGCCAGACCCTCGCCACATTCCTTAGCGTCGCCCTCACTCGATTCCTCTCAGTAGACGATCTCTTACTTCACTGAGAAACCCGAGGCTCTTGGCATGCCAATAGATAACTCATACATTTGCCTACATTCTTATTCGTTGCCATCGACCCATAATTCTGGAGACCAGAAGTCTAAGATCAAGGTTTTGGCATGTTGGCGCCTTCTGAGGTCTCTCCTCTTGGCTTAGGTGGTCTTCTCGTCCCTGCCATCCCACCTCAAAGACACGAGAGGAGTCCAGGAGGAAGGGGCTGAGCTGAGGTTGGAGAGGTGCTGTCAGTTTCTGGGGAGGGACAGTGACAGCTTCAGCTCACCCCAAGAAAGGGGACCTGAGGGATATATATCCTGACCTCACTCCCCTTCCCTTCCCTCTGTCTACACAGCACCCCGATTAATGACCCTCAGCTGGGTGCCAGAGCGTGGGCAGGGCCATTGATGCGGCCCAGGCAAGTCAGCCCCCAACACCCAAGTCAGCAGAGAGAAGGGAGGAGGGTTTCCAGGGGACCCGGAAGTGCTCCAGCCACCTGCCTCCACCGTTGGAGATAGCCCATCATTCCACTGGCTCCGATCAGCCGCTTTGAGCGCGCCATCTGTTTCTTGCTATTTGGGGCTCAAAGAAGATAAAAATACTGCGAGCTGGGGAGGGAGCAATGAATATAGAAAAGCTATTATTGCCTTACTGCCACCCTCCGCTGGCTGGAGGTACATGCTTGGGCTCTGGAGAGGGTTTTGAGCACCCACACCCTCCCCTCCCCCACGCCAAGAGAAAGACTTCGGTTCCTCTTTGCTCAGGGACCTATCTCTGGTCCTTCTCGGCCCAGGCCATATGATTAAAGTCCTGTGACTCTTCTATGCAAGTCAAGCCCTCTCTCTGCAGGGAGAAGCTAGGACTGGGGCCTGTGGGTTTTACTGAATCCTTTCATTCAGGTCTCTGCTCAAATGTCACCTCGTTGAAGACAGCATCCAAAGCCCCCAATGTCAGTGCCACTGCATAGAACTGTTTCTCTGGGCACGAGGTTGGATGGCTATTCATTTTAAGGTCTGCATTCCCACAAAAACACATGCTTCGTATCAGAAAGGACTCTCTTCTTTGCTCCCTGTCTGAATGCTGGGATTTAGAACAACGCCTGAGACATGGTCAGCCCTCAAAGCATCTGCTGAGCAAATGGGCGAATGAATGGTAGGGGCTGGGGCTGTGACTGGGAGGGAGCCGGAGTAGTGGTGGCTCACGTTGATCAAAAAATAATTACAGCCAACAATCTGTGTGCTCTCAGAATGCGCCAAGCGCTGTCTAAGCACTTTACGCCCAGATGTAAATGTCCTAACAATCGGATAAAGTAGGGAAGTTGTGTTACTTTGTAGGTGGAGGTCCAGAGAATCCATCACTTGCCCACAGTCTCAGAGGGAGCGAGAGGGGGAGTCAGCTTTGAACCCAGGGTGTCAGGCTTCCTGGTCCATCCCATGGCCTTTCTACACCGAACCTGACACACACCTGGTTGTGTTCCCCCCTGTTTTAATTCTCGCACCCACTCAGCAAGGGTGAAGTTTCCCCAGTGAATGGGATGAGGAAGGAAATGGACTCAGGGAGGTGAAGCGTCAACTTATTAAATATTTCCAAAACCTCAAGTAAGCATGATGAGACATTTTCTGGAAAATGTCTCCTATACGTGACGAAGGCTGACCCTCCGGCTGGTTTTGCTCAGTGGGGGTTGGCCTGGAAACCGCTGGTGGCCTGGGGTCTCAGCATCCCTGGCTGGTTGCCATCCTCCCCACCGGCCCCAGATCCCGGCGGCTCTGCTGCGTTGATGGAAAAGGGGTTCTCCTTTCCGTTCTCCTTGGAGGACTCAGTGTTCCACCTGCTTCTTCTGGAGGTCATGGGTGACCCACATCAATATTCCCTCTGCTTTCTTGGCTTCGACACGAAGCTCTTGCCACAGAGCTCCTGACCTTAGGGAGCCTTGAGGAAAACGGGGCCTGAACCTAATTCTAGAGAGCGCCATCCATGGAGGAGGGTGGGTGGTGCCTCGACCTGCACCCAGGAGACTGTCCAGGGCTCGGGTTCACCAAGAGCTGGCTGTTCCAGCATCGGGTTACTCGTTCGCTCAGCTCCTTCCAGTGGCCATTCTGTGGCTGCTTGGAGGAGACAGGGACCCTTCGTCTCACCCAGCTTCATCCTAAGGCAGGGGTCACAGGCCCAAATGCCTTTATGCAGCAGAAGGGGCAGGATAGAGATGGATACATTGGAGAGCCTACTCCGCGCCTACAGGCATCCAATCACAGATTGGAACAAAGAAGCCAACCCACCAACCGGCTAGCCAGCCAGCCACTGAGCGTTTCCGCTGATCCTACCTGCCATTGCCAGCCACTGACTAGCATAGCCGTGGGCAAACTACGGCCCGAGGGCCGGGTCCGGCCAGTTTGGCTGTTCTATCCGGCCCGAGGAGCCGAAAGAGCGGAGGGTTCTCTTGCTCTCCCCTCCGCTCCTTCACCAGCAGCCCAAGAGGAGAGTGCCAGCATGGTCAGGTTGCTTTTGTTCCGGCCCTCCGGTCCAGTGTAAGAACCCATTGTGGCCCTAGGGTCAAAAAGTTTGCCCACCCCTGGACTAGCAGGTAATCTGTGCTCACACATATGTCAAACTTTACAATTCCACTTCAGTCCTGCAAACGGACATCATATTCTGTCCATCTTACCGATGTGGGACCCGAGGCTGGGAGGGCAGCGGTGTGTATAGGCCACAGTGCTGGGCTGTCTCGGGAGCCTGGCACCAAGTGGCAGGCATGATCTCCACCGCCATGTGCTCACAGGACAGGGGGATTTTCCCCGAGCTTGGGGTCCATGTGTCCAACTCACCCCACCCGCCACCACCCCTTCTCCCCGGCCGGACGAGCGGGGCTCACCTCGTTGTCTCGGTCCTTCTCCAGGAAGTGGCGGGCCACGTGGCTGGGCAGGATGTTCCGGAGCATGTTCTCATTGTGCTCCCTCAGCTCCTTCATCTCGTTGATCTCCTCTTTGGCCTGGACCCGCCACAGGAAGTCCAGGCGGGCCGTGTACTCCAGCTGCATTCAGGGGAGAGGAAGAGGGAAATAGGCAGACTTCAGGCCCACGCGTGGCAGGTGGGGGAAGCTTCGCAGGAACCTTCATGAGCAAAACAGAGCCACACCTGGGCATTTGGGGAGGCATTTTGCCTGACCCAAGAGATCACAGAGGATGACCACATTTCACAAGGCTGTGTACCTTCCCTTCCTGGCATATGGCACCTGTAACTATCATCGTTTGTGCGATTATCTGATAATGGCCATGTCGTCTGCTGGCTTGCAGGTGCTATGAAGTCAGGGTCCTTTCCATGCTCAGCACTACGTCCTTACCATGTAACCACATGCCTGGACCAGGGCAGGTGTCCAGTCAGTTCTTTCTGACTCAATGGAGAAGTTACAGTAATCAAGCCAGCTGACCCTTAGATGGTGCTTATTATTATCGCAGGCACTGTTCTAAGCAATATACACGTCTTCACTCCTCTCATTCATACAAAAGCCCTCATAGGAATCATTATGATGAATCCTATGAGAAGATGTAAACATGGTGAAGTAACTTGGCCAAAGTCACACATTAGTTAGTGGGAAGCTAGGATCTGGGCTTCCCTCCAGAGCCCAACCCCAGAGTCTGAATAACGCTGGTAGCGGATGGACCTTCAGGCATATTTGTGATGAGAAAAATCATTTGATGTACGAAGAGCATTTGTGAGTGCCGACTATGTGGTAGGCAGGTCACTGGTGAAGCCATACACACACACACACACACACACACACACACACCTGCATATATACATGCACATGTATCTCTGCACACACGTTATTTTTTTATTATAACATTTAAATTATTTAAAAATCTTGATAAAGTACATAAACCTAATTTACCACCTTAGCCATTTTTAAATGTGCATTTAAGCGGTGCTAAGTCCATTCACCAGGCCAGTGGTAGGCAAACTGTGGCTCGGTTTACCGCTCTGTTGACTAATGATTTTGCCGACCACTGACCTAGACTCTCAATTCCAATAATTACAGGCTGTTGTTATTCCTTGTGATTAAGCCCCTATCCCAGTGGTCGGCAAATTCATTAGTCAACAGAGTGGCAAACTGTGGCTTTGAGCTGCAGTTTGCCAACCACTGCACTAGGCAATAAGGAAGAAATCGATGAACTTACAATGAAAGGGTCTTGGGTTTAGTTGTGAGACAAGTGTGGCTTAGCGTCCCGGTCCCACTTCAAATACCATCACCTGCGCCGGTGATGTCTCCCCAGGTGCCCCATCTCTGGAAGTGGGAGGAGCACCAGTGACCTCGCAAGATTAGCAGAGGAATTCCACAGGAAGTTACAGCTAAATTCCACAGGAAGTTACAACTAAAGCACATGGCTCCTGGTAGGTTCTCAGACCTATTTGTTCCCTCTTGTCCGAGCTCCCCTTGGTGCTGGCTAGTGGACAACGCTCTTTCCAAAGCACCTCACATATTTACCACAGCGTGGCGGGTGTCGTTATTTCAGAGTCGTGGGCTGCTGAATAGCACACCACACTGTTAAATACCTGGCTGGGCGCCTCGAATTCAAAGGCTTAAAAAAAAATCCAGCTTCTTTGTCTTACGTGGAAGTCTCAGTGGATGGCAACAATGTGAAATGACAGAGGCAGCGGGTTATCTATTCAGCAGAATTGGTAATAGCAGGAGCTGGAGACAGCCCAAGTGTTCCTTTTGCTGGTTGTATGAACTATTGTTTGCAGCTATAAAAAAAAGAAATGAGGACTATTTCTCTGTATTTTGATGGACTGTCTCCAAAGTGGAGAAATGCATGTTCAGTATGCCACCATTAGTCTCAGGAAGGGAGATCTCTCCCCCCCCCCCCATTCTCTCGGGGGTGGGGGGGGGTTATTTGTTGAAAAATTGAAGTAAAAAAAATCATTACCAATGAGATGAAGAAGGGGGGAAAAAGTGGAGGAAAAGGGATAAAATTCAAACTTTTAAAATTATACGTTGTTTTACAAACTTGACTTTTGCATCACAGAAATACTTAGTAAGTATAAAACTAAATGGGTTTCTAAAACTGTAAAAACAAACACAACTACTTTCTCACTTGTCGGCTCAAGTCCTGGCTGCTGGAGCGTGGGCACGGTGCTCATAGAACTGCCTTGCCTGATTGTGTCTCCGTAGCCATTTGCATGTCAGCCCCGGGAGTGGTCCCCTCCCCCCCAGCCAGGATCCATTGGGGCTTGGGACGTGGCAGACACGACCCAGCTCTCACACACAGCCCAGCCCGAGAGAGCGAAATCTGGGGATTCTGGGAATGGCTAGCTTTGACATTTGGCTTGTGGTTTCACCATCAAACCAGCTAAAATTGAAAAACAAGTCGGAGTCTTATGGCAGGGCTGCACCCCTCCCTCCCTGCCCCCTGGTGGCCATTGTGTTGCTATGCACACCTGTCCTCTCTGCTCTCCTCCAGCTGAGAAGTGGGAAGGGTGGGCTCGGGAGGCGGGGCGGGGCTGGAAGTCTGCTTCTCCTGCTTCCCAGCTGAGGAGCCTTGCTCCCCTCCTCTGTGAGGCGGGAGTGACAGTCACTGCCATTGCAGGGTGCGGTGCTTGAGGGAGTGAGACATGGCAGTCAAGTGCCCGGCACATGGTGGGAGCTCGGTACCTGTGACCCCTCCCCCTTGTCTTGCTCCCCAAGCTTTATCTCACTGGTCCCACCCCCCCTTGACCACCCTTCACCACCCCCTTTGTTACAAACAGCTCTAGGTTCCTGAGGCTTGGGCTGTTTCATCCCTGGCTTCTCAGGGTTCGTTGCCTCCCCGTTTCCATGGTGATTTCTCAGTGATCTGTTTCTATTTCTGCTTTAGCTGATGTCTTCCTGTTGTTGTTGTTTTTTTTTAAATTTCTGGTTACTTTTTTGGAAGTTTGCACAGACCAGAGGAAGACGGACAGGGGTGGAGAGGGGAGCATGGCCGGCAGGGTGTGGCTCTGCAGCGGGTGGAATCCCCCAGGGGTGACATCACCGCGCTCATGGTCTCGGTGTGCACGGGGACGTTCTGCTGGGGGCAGCAGGTGACACCCAGGGGAAGCCCGGTGCGCTCTCCCATGCAGAACATCTCCTCGCCCCTCCGAGGTCCTTGGACAGCCTGTCCCCCACTCGGCACGTGCCCTGCAGCATTATTTGGGGTCTGCTCTCCTCCGAGAGACTGGAACCCTGGAGGCCAGGGATGGGGTTCTGGACAGTGCTATACACAGTACCCCTCCTCCCCCCAGACGCTGGCGGAGAGGCTCTGAGGGAGGTGGCATCATTATGCTAGGCGCTTTAGCTGCTGGGGACTCAGCAGTGACAAAGCACTTCCTATGGTTACGGAAGGCCATGAGCAAAACAGGCCCACAATAATAAAGAGATGATCCTCCCAAATGCCCTGCTTAGGTGTTCCTACCGTGAGAAATGAGGAAACTGAGACTCAGGGAGATCAGCAACGTGCCCAAGGCACCAGCTGCCGAGAGGCAGAGGCGGGATTCGAACCCCAGCTCAGCTGGTCTGGCACCCAAGGGTTTGCATGCATAACTCTGATGGTCACAATTTCATCCAGGCCACAGAACTGGGAGAGATCCGTTTCCCACAAGCAGAAATCCAAAGCTGTGTGTGTGTGTGTGTGTGTGTGTGTGTGTGTGTATTAAGGACAGTGGTCTCTGTGAAAGAGCTTTCCTTAAGCTGTATTGTTTACCATCTTCTCCAGCTTTGTGTTTTATGAAGTGGCCTGTTTTAGAAATTGGTTAGTTGGGAATCACAGCTTGCTGCAAGCAGCTAACTAGTCATGTGCTGCAAAAAAGAGCCAGCTTTACGGCAGCAGGAGGTGCCAGGCAACCACAGGCAGGCCCAGCAGAAGGTCCGATTACCTGCTGTCCGTGGTAGAACACAGCGAGGAGGAACATGGCCATCAGCAGCAGCGACGCCTCCTTGGTCCCCAGGAGGTCTCTGTGGGAAGAAGAAATGCAAATGGCAACCATGAGGGGGACTTCAGGGTCATGCGATAGGAAACTGGGGCCCAGAAAGGAGGGGGGTAAAAAGAAAGAGCACCCGCTAGTTCCTAGAGGCAACTCCGAGGGTTTCCACTGAGGCTAATTCAGAAATTCGTTGGCCCCCAAGGGCAGGAGGTCACTCAGGTCACACCAGGGGAAAGCCTGTGGAGTCTAGCCTTTAGACCAGGGGTGGGCAAACTTTTTGACTCGAGGGCCACAATGGGTTCTTCAACTGGACCGGCCGGCCAGAACAAAAGCAACCTGACCATGCTGGCACTCTCCTCTTGGGCTGCTGGTGAAGGAGCGGAGGGGAGAGCAAGAGAACCCTCCGCTCTTTCGGCTCCGCGGGCCGGATAGAACAGCCGAACAGGCCGGATCCGGCCCTCGGGCCGTAGTTTGCCCACGGCTGCTTTAGACAGTGCACTCACACGTGTAATGATGTCATCTCTCACAGATGCAGAGACAGACTGGTGGTTGCCAGAGGGGAGAGGGGCTGGGACTGAGTGTGAGAAGTACACACGGGTAGTTATGGGATAGTCATGGGGATGTAAAGTACAGCCTAGGGCAGTGGTTGGCAAACTACGGTTCGCGAGTGTGCCTCTTGCACAAAATACCACGTGTGGGCGCGAAAGTACAGTGCAACTGAAACTTCGTGGCCCATGCGCAGAAGTCGGTATTCGGCCTGGGTTAGTCTATTTTGAAGAAGTGGCATTAGAACACTCAAGAGGCCAAAGAGCTGAATGTGGCTCACGAGCCGCAGTTTGCCAACCACTGGCCTAGGGGACTAGAGTCAATAATACTTTAGTAACCGTGTGTGGGGCCAGGTGGGTAGAGGAAATTTCGGAGGGTGGGGAACACTTTGTCAAGTATCTGATTGTCTAACCACTGTGCTGTCACCTGAAACTAATCCCCAAAAATAGTGAGGAAAAAAAATCTCCTATTTGTAGGACACTTTTTCCTCATTTCAAAGAGCCCTTAGGCTTCCTTGTCACGGAAATGCACGCGAAGACTTTTCCTAGAAGTCACCCTGTGGAAGGAGCAGGGTGGGGTCGCGGCTCCTTGCCGCCCCCTGTTCTAAGTGCCGCACGAGTCGCACTGTGATTCTCCCGTCAGCGTGCCCAGGGCACACTGTTCGATGCCATCAGTTTCCAAAGGCTTCCGTCTGTCCTCTGAGGTGGGCACTGTTGCTACCCCCCGTTCCAAGTCCCGTGCCTCTCAGGAAAGGCTTTGCTCCACGTGCCGCTATGTCAGCTCTCACACGCCAGCCAGGCCTTCCCGAGGCACAAGGGCCGGGCGCTGACCGCCTCGCGGGGCTCTCAAGAAGAGCAAGCTGGAGGGCCGCTGAGGACGGCCAGCGGCCAGCGTCCACTTAGATGCTGCCCTGACCCTCCGCCACCCGAGAACTTCTGAAGGCGGCCAGGGGATCTCCTGTTTGATTCCAAGGGTTCCTCTCGTTCATTCTGGCGCCATAGGAAGCCTTTCTCAGGAGGCTCAGAGTTTGGTGGAGCTTTGCATGTGGGCACAGGTGTCTCATGGAAATGAACAGCGCCCCCTTCACCCTTCCCCCCAACGGGCTTCCACTGGCTGAAGAAGAAAACTCCAAAAGCCCTCAAGGCAAGTCATCTCAATAGATTTTTTCCCCAATATTATTTTGTATTAGTTTTAGGTGTACAGCATAGTGGTTAGACAATCATACATTCTACAAAGTGACCCCCCCCCCCACCTCATATTTCCAGTAACCACTATGCACTGTCATAGTTATTGAAGTATTATTGACAGTATCAGAGGCCCGGTGCATGAAATTCGTGCACTGGCGGGGGCATATCCCTCAGCCTGGCCTATGCCCTCTCGCAGTTTGGGCCCCCATGGGGGATGACCGCTTGCCGGCTTGTGGCTGGATGACCTTCTGCTGCTTGAGCTTTAGCAGTTGCTGCACATGCACGGGCTGGGCCACCCAAGTCTGTCCTGCGAACACCATTGAGTGGGTGAGTCAAGAGCGGAGGCAGGCTCGCCCTGAGTTCCCTGCGCTTCCCTGAGTCACTGAGTTGTTCAGATCGACTGCCTTCTACAGAGAATGGCACAGGGATCGGGCCTAAGCCAGCAGTCGGACATCCCTCTTGCAGTCTGGGACCCGCTGGGGGATGTAGCAGTGTGCCAGGCGGCAAGCAGCCAGGGAGGAGCCTGAATCAGGGCTGGGCACTACTCGTGCTCATCCCAGCCCGCTGTGCCTGCTGCCGCCACTCAGTAGTGCTGCTGTGGAGTCGGGAGGGGATCCCGATGCTGTGGCAGCTGCACTCGCCAGCCAGGAGCCCGGCTTCTGGCTGAGCGGTGCTTCCCCTGTGGGAGTGTACTGACCACCCGGGGGCAGCTCCTGCCTTGAGCATCTGCCCCTGGTGGTCAGTGTGCATCTTAGCCACCGGTCGTTCCGCCGTAGCGGTTGCTCAGGCTTTTATGTTTACAGATAGATTGCCTATGCTGTACTTTACATCAGTGGACATTGTGACTTGCTTCCCATCACCTCCTGTTTTATCCCCCCCCCCCGGTTTCTCCATCTCAGGGGATGGCCCCCTCATCCATTCACCTAGGAGCCTGAGCCAAAACCAAGAACAAAGCTGGGAGTCAGGCATCACCACTCCGTAATCCCAGTCCTGTCCAATCTTCCACCAACATGTGTCCTCAGTCCTCCCACTTCTCTCCCCCTCTTCCTCCAGCACTGAAGTCCGGCCGCCATGATCCCAGCAGCCCCCGGCTGTTACCGTCTGCAATCTATTTTCTTACGTGGCTTCCAGAATATTTACCATCAGTAAAGCCAGATCATGTCACTCCCTTGTTCTATCGCCTCCCAATCATGAGCACACAAAACTCAGAACTCACTCAAAATAACTTAACTCTGATTGTGGCTCAGGGAGACATTGGGGCCATGGTAGACGAGGTGCAGTGTTTAGAGGAAGGAGTAGTGAGGGTTAATGTGGCTGCACCCCGGCAATGCCACCTTTCCCTTGTCTATTCTTGCTGGAGACCGGCTGGAGCAGCACAGGGCTCAGGGAAGTGGGGGCAGCTTCCAGCCAAGCTTCATGCTAAAAGACCCTCTGGCTTCTACAGAGCCAGGCCCAGCTCAGCGCTCTAGGTGGAACGAGCGTTTGGGGCTGGAAATATGCTTTCCCATGGGGATACTCAGATTTATGAATTTCTAGTTCCATCTGCTTTTTAAAGAGATCATCTGCTAATAATAGATGGTGCTCATTATTGTGTTTCTTTTCTATAGCCCCAGCAAATCACATAATTATTGAGCATTTGCATGCCAGGGACATGCTGGGACACAGAAATGAAGGAGGCACATTGTCTTTGTGCTCAAAAGAGTCCACTAAAAAAAGAGAGAGAATCAAACAGACAAATAATTTTGTAACACGGTAGGCTCCATAGTAGGAATACATCTCTGTTGCCATGGGAATGAATAGAACATAGCTTAGGAGGACTCAAAAGCTCAGTCTTAAAGGATGGCAAGTCTTGGGGAGGTCAGGATGAGATAGGCTTTATAGGTATGCGATATATATCTTGCTTAGCTAGCAGTTGATTAGCCTCTAGAGCAGGGGTGGGCAAACTTTTTGACTCGAGGGCCACATGGGTTCTTACACTGGACCGGAGGGCCGGAACAAAAGCAACCTGACCATGCTGGCACTCTCCTCTTGGGCTGCTGGTGAAGGAGCGGAGGGGAGAGCAAGAGAACCCTCAGCTCTTTTGGCTCCGCGGACTGGATAGAACAGCCGAACTGGCCGGATCTGGCCCGCGGGCCATAGTTTGCCCACGGCTGATCTAGAATAAGGATGGTAAGTAAATGTCACATGTCAAGTTTGAGGGCATAGGTAGTGAGCAGGAGAATGTGCTCAGACCTACTGGAGCTGTTCACTGCCACCAGTGCTGAAGTGAAGAGGGTTGGACTGTGGGTCCCATATTGTCATCCAGCATTTTAGGACTAGGATTCATTCATTCATTCATTCATTCATTCATTCACTTCTTCACTCACAGTCACTACAGTGCTTATTTTGGGGAGAGCGACAGGGACATTTTAGTGCCACTCTTTTCCCCATGTCACTTAATTCTTTGGCCCCTGAAGTCTGAGGACTCCTGAAAAAATTAACCACCTGAGCTCTGTACTCATGCAGACCCAGGTTCCAGGCTCAGCTCTGCTAATGACCAGTTGTTTGACCTTGACAAGCCGCTCTATACCTCTGAGCTTCAGGTCACTGCCCATTGTGAGAGACTCTGTGAGCATTTATCTCCGTGACTGGAGGAGTAGGTGAGCGAATCTCGGTGATGCGTTGGGCATGGTGCATGGCCCATGTCTCCCACTCTCCATCTACCCCAGAGAGCTCCCAGCTCATGGTCTTGCTCCGGGTAGCGATGCTTTAAAAAGGCACTGGCTCGCCGGCTTCGTTTGAATGGGGAATGCCATTTGTTCAGCTCCCCCCGAATGCAGCTCAAATGCCTGCTCTGCTGGCACTTCTAACATCCCTTTCTCTGTGGGGCCGATGCTTTTCTTTAAGCCCGAGAATTTATCACTTAAAACGTACTTTCCAGAGGAAACATAAATACCTCTTCAATCATTCTGAAAGCAGTGGTGACTAGGTCAAATTCAGAGGGAAAGTAAAAGGAAATTAGGGATGGTCTTTGGGTCTTTCTGATGTACTGCAGGTGGAAAAAAAATAAGGCCTGAGCATAGGCTGCAGAAGATGCATGGGAAGCCAGCCAGGCCAAGGAACATCCAGAAAGAATTGTGATTGGAATTCAGAAGAAAAGAATGTTTGTAGCTTCTATGATTATCGGCTGCAATCATACAAAATTATAATACTTTGCTTGATATTAGATGGTAGAGACTAAAACTGAGGACATTTTGAACCCATTTATTTGTATTAATAAAATAATTGAATTAATACTACCATCTCCCTATGTTAATAGAAAAGAACATAATTAAGTGAAAACACACATGGGATCATGTCATTTTCAGGGCAATAACAATCTTTAGAGGCATCTTATCAGATGTCTCATAAAAATTAGTATTTCATTTGAGTGTTACTGATTTTAGAAATGTTTATGCCAATTGTAGTGAATTGGGAAGCTGATAAAAATTCACAAAGAAAACAATAAAATTGTCCTTAAGCCTACCATCCAGAGAAAACAATAGTTTATATTTTGGGGTCCATTACGTGAACAATGTCCACTATTTACTAACATTGCTGCAGCCAAGTTATAATCAGGTCCAATAAGTCTGGGATCTGTTAAAGGTGAAGGAGTCGTAAATTATTAGGTTAGGAGGAGACCTGAGGTGTGTGATTCAGTCCAAACTTTAACTCAGTTAATCCGTAATTATAAAACTGAAAACTAGAGACTTTGCCTAGACTTGCAAGCCAGAGAGTGCCTCAACTAAGAAATACATCCATATTCAAACGGTGCCCAGGTTTCCCTAACTCCACCTCCATCCTTTCCTCATGGCTCTACTTCCCACAGGAAGCTGGCACTTTCTGAACACGCGACGGCGGGCACTTACTCTCCGCTGTGGTTCAGGTTGTCATAGCGCAGGAAGAGACCCGAGTAGATGGTCTCGGTCAGCAGGGCATAGATGGCGATCATGATGAGCAGCACGGCCAGCTTCAGGACAGAGTTGAGGCGGAGGAAAACCGCACAGGTCACCATGGCCAGCACGCCCGTGAAGACGAAGTACTGGAAACGGAGAAGGGAGGCGGTCAGGTTCAGTGGCAAGGTCGGGGGGCTCACGCTCCCACTCCCGGATGCCAGTCCGGATGTTTGCCGAGCATCTCCCTTTGGAGGTCCCAGACATCCTCAATTCAGCAGCTCCACATGGAACTCATCATTTTCTTACCACCTCCCCAAGACTCTGTTCCCTGTTGTTTTTTGGGTGCCTTCGTTCCTTAAGCCAGAAACCTTGATCTCATCTGTGTGCCTTCCTCTTCCCCACACTCCACAGCCAAGTTATCCTAAATCAGAGTCCACTTCCTCCCTGGATCCCACAGCCAGCCAGCTTTCTCCTTCCACCTGCTTCTGTTCAGTTCTCACCTACAGTTTGGAACAGTGTTCTGGCAGCTTTGCCTGCTTCCTGCCCTGGGCCCCCCAAATGCAGACGGCCACTCTCCCCCGTGTTTCTAAAGCACAGACCGGGTCATGTCCCTCCTTAACCTGAAGCCCTTTTATTGCTCCCCATCCCTTCAAAGTTTCTTCTCCTTTCTGAACAGCAAGGCTCTCTGGGCCATCCTATATAGAGGATGCCCTTGCACTTTCCAAACCCCGATGTATGTTCCAGTCTCACTGCGGACCGGCTGTTTGCCTGCTCTCCCAGGACTATCCCCCCCAAACCCCCGTGTGCTGTCACTCAAGTCTCATCCGGGTGACTGAGCCTATCTCCTCCGACATACTCAGCATCCTCTCTGAGAAGCGTCCCTTCACATCTCCTGGTGCTTCTGGATACGGCCTCATCCAGGCACAGCGCCCTCTCTAACCCAGCGTAACACCTGTCACCTGCATTAGAAATGGCCACTCCAACGGCCAGTTGAGAGCCTCAATGGCCGGATTATTCCAGGGGCTCCCATCTCTCAGTCTGCCCCGCCGGCTTTCCGCCTTCTGTAGGAAGCCCCTCAGTCTGTTTCTCTGACAGAAGCACCCCACGATCGCATTCTGGATGGTTGCTTTAGATTCTGACTCTTCGGTGGGGGAAAAGGATCAGACCTGTGTTATCAAAGACCCGCTTGGTGGCAGTGCTTTGATCTTGGTGCCCGCTTTTTCTTATCGTTTTCAAAAGAACATCAGTCAAGATGAGAATCATAATTTCCACTTTGCAGGTGAAGAAACCGAGGCTGACAGAGCCTAAGTAAATGGTTGAACCCCTCTCGGCTAGAAAGTGACACCACGGACACCTGGCTACGCGCTGTCCTTGTGGAGGTGACTCTGGCAGGCACACGGGGCTGGGCCATTTCTAGAGTCCACTCCTGTCGCGCTCTCCTCGGCTCTTTATAACAGCTTGTCTTTCCCCTCCTGCCACACGGAGAGGCCATTTCTGGATGAGCCAAGGAGAGAGGATAAGACTTTCTGGAAATTCCCTGAGAAACTACTGAACACAAGCTTAATGACTTCTTAAAGCAGACCGACTCATTCATGTGTACTTGTCAGGAAGATCGATATGGAAAGATGTGGATGGCACCCTGACTGAGCGCCCAATGAGGGCGGGAGGCCTGTGCATTTGGGGTGCATGGGATGGGCTTAGAAACGAATGCCTGTCTGGGGCGTCCTTTATTCTCACCTCTTCCTTTCCCAACCAACCCAGCTACGTCCTCATCTCCAACGGAGTGAAGCAGCTTTCTTCACTTCTCTAAGGTCTTTCCTGGCCAGCCTTACAGGGGACTCGTTCTGATACGTTTGCGTAGGGAGCTGAGAGGGAAGTGAGCAAGGGAGAAGTTCATTCTCAAGTGTGTTTTCTCCACCCAGAGAAACTTCCGAGAGCTTCCATTTTCCCAAACGGAGGGAAGAGGAGTAGATCCGAGGGTCCCTGGTTCACTGTTCCCTGCCTCACGTGAAGGGTTGCCCATGGCTTTGCAGATGCCAGTTCTGCGTCACTTATTAGGTCAAAAGCCATGGAACTGATCGAGCCCTTAAGCAAAAAGTTACTAAAATGTTCAAATGCAGTGAGTATTTATGGGGTGCCTGCTGCAGTCAAGGCAAGGTCCTGGGAATTCAAAGCTAAGAGGTACAGGCCTAACATGTGAAGCAGGCATGGAAATGCCAGCGGTCCTTCCCTGTGGAAAACGTTCTGGCAGCAATGTGAGCTCATGTGATGGGGACACAGACACAGGAGAAGTAAGAAGTAAAATTATATATTATGTATATTTAATAGAAATAAATTAAAACTAAATATTTATTGGGTATGCATTCTGTGTGAGGCTCTCCATGAATGACCTTATACACTTGGTCTTATTTAATTTCTAAAATGGCCCGAGGACGGATGCTCAGGGTAATTCTTGCACACCACCCCGCTCGGCCCTTCTGATGATTTTACCAGATGCCCCTGAATTACAAGGCTTTTCAGTCTGGCTGGCAGGGAAAATAAACACCACCAAACCCTCCCCACACTCCCCCGCAGTGTGTGAGCCCCAGGCACGGATCCTTCCAGACGGCTCTTCCCCAAGCACCTGAACTGATAGAACCATTGTGGATCTCTGGGTTCCTCTGTGCAGCTCTCTTCCCGCTGTCCTGCAAACTCCAGCCCCTTGGCCTCCCCAGACTCTCAGCTCTGTTTTCCCAAATTGGGCTCCGCCTGGGTTTCCTCGGCCTGAGCCACAGCCTGAAAGCTGGCCCACAGCACCCACAGCTCAGGAGCCACACGGCTCACTCCATGGCTTCCGGCTTTTCTGGGGTCGCTGTCTGATGCCCCGTTAGTTTGCTTTTAGTAATTTCAGGCGAAGGTAAAAAAAAAATCTCTCTGTTACTTCATTAAAAATATACTTTCCTCCTCTGCTTTATGCATTTTATTTTTTAAAATTTATCTTTATTGTTGAAAGTAATACAGATGGACCCTTCCCCCCCACATTGTCCCCTTCTAGCCCCCAACCCATGCCCGAGGTTTTCACTATACTATTGTCTATGTCCACACGTTATACATATATGCATACAAGTTCTTTGATTGATCTCTTCCCACCCACCTACCCTTTCTTCCCCCTGAGATTCGACAGTCTGTTCCATGCTTCTGTGTCTCTGGATCTATTTTGTTCATCGGTTGATTTTGTTCATTAGATTCCATATATGAGTGAGACCATGTGATACTTGTCTTTCTCTGACTGGCTTATTTTGTGTTGTTTTTTGTTTGTTTTTAAGAAAAATTACCAAGCACACACTTGTGGGCTCTGTCCCTTGAGTAATCTTGAATATTGTCAGTTGTCCTCAAAACAGTGTATAAATGTGATGGGCTGGGAAGAATGTTCTAATTGCGGAAAGGACGGAGTGTGAGTTCGAAGATGATGCCAGGGGGTCTGTGAAATGGCAGGAAGAGGTCTGAGGGGGCTGGGTCCTCAGAGAATGCCTTTTGGCAAAGGGGGGGGGGAGGGCTTGAAGGCTGGGTGGGACCCAAAAGCATGGGAAGGAAATGGGAGAAAAGCACCAGGATGCGGAGACACAGGTAATTACACTCCACGGAAACGGGGCCCGGGGGCCCTTTAAAACCAGACAGCTCCAACAGCTAGCTGTTTATCCAGATCTGCCGGAGCCTGTAATCAAGGGCCTGCATTCTAAGATGGTCTCCCTGGCAAACGCCTGAGAACTGCCTTCAGGCGCCTGAGATAATGACATGGTGGGTTTGTGCATGCGATTTGCATTCACTTTGCAGACCTGCGTGTCTGCCTCCCCTCCTCTCTCGGCTACTTCTCCACTCAGAGTTGGCATATGGCTTTCTTCGCTGTCATTTCCTGCATCTCCACTCCTTCTTTAGTAATTGGCAAGCTCCAGTTCAGAACGAAATTCTACTTGGCACTATAATTGCAGCAACCTCTTTTGGTTATATCACATCATCCAGTTTAATCACATGCCTTTGGACCGAATATTATTTCTCATGGGACCAGGGGTCAGAGACAAAGATGAGGAAACAGTGCTCAGAGAGATGAAGCCACTTGTTTGGGGACACACTTGTGAGGGGTGGGGAGGGGTGTGTAGATGAAGCCTTTTAGCAGGTCTGAATGTCTGATTCCTTTCCCTTTGCTAGACACATCCTTAGGTTGGGAACCACAGCCACAAACATCAGGATGGCAAATGGTGGGGCAAATTGGGTCATCATAGTAGCGGGGGATGGACACAGCCCAGCTGCCCACCTTTTTTGACCAGTGGGATTCCTACCCCCGAGAGACAACAGTAGCTGGTATCAGTATATGGTCTCTAAAGAGCCAGGCTGTAAATATTGTTGGCCTAGTGCAGTGGTCGGCAAAGTCATTAGTCAACAGAGCCAAATATCAACAGTACAACGATTGACATTTCTTTTGAGAGCCAAATTTTTTAAACTTAAACTTCTTCTAACGCCACTTCTTCAAAATAGACTCGCCCAGGCCATGGTATTTTGTGGAAGAGCCACACTCAAGGGGCCAAAGAGCCGCATGTGGCTCGTGAGTCACAGTTTGCCAACCACGGGCCTAGTGGACCACGCCATCTTTGTTGTGACTACTCAACTCTGCCATGGTCCTATAGAAGCAGCCATAGGAGATTGGTAAGAAATGGGTGCAGCTGTGCCCAGTAAAGTTTTATTTATAAAACAGGTGGCTGGCAGAGTCTGGCCTGTGGGCATAGTTTGCTGACCCTGAGCAAGGTGATGCTTTGGTAGTGGGAGGACAGTATGAAACTCTGATTTGTTTATTTTATCTCACTTTTTAACATTCCTGTTTTTGCGCATGATATGTCGGCACTGATACAGGTGGGTCACTTGTAGTAAACATCTGTGGACAGTTCAGGCTCAGAAGCTTGTACTAGAGATGATAAATCGATCACAGCTGACCTTTAATGAGCAGATCCTTTGGGTCAGGTGTTGCTCTAAACATGTTACATTCATGAATTTACTTAATCCTCACAACAACCCATGAGGAAGGTACTACTTTCACCCTTCCTTTACAGATAAACTGAGGCATAGAGATGAAGCCATGTGATCCAAAAGCCTACCCACCATGCGTGCTGTGGTCCTGAGTTTGGGAGTTCAGGTTTGGGGCCCAGAGTATATAGTGTTGGTTTACAACAGGGGTGAGGAGCGTCCAGCCCAAGGACCGTATAAGGCCCACAAAATCATTTGGTCTGGCCCTGCCAAGGCATTAAAATTGAGTCCATTAAATGTTTGACCAATTATAGCAAGCTGATTTTTAAGTTCATAGTTTTGTATGGCTTGCAGATGATGTTATAATATCCCAATGGCCCTTGACAGAAAAAAGGCACCCTCCGCACCCTCCCCGCCACCCAGTCTAGAATGACACCGAAGCCCAGATTAAATAGTTCATGAACATCTACTCATGTCAGACGTCATGTCAGAAACGCAACATTTGCTAGATCCTCTAGGTAGTTACCACCAGAATGTGCTGGTCCTTAACTCCACAATAGCCACGGGAAGAAGCTATTATTTTTCCCACTGTACAGACAAGGAAGCTGAGGTTCAGAGAGAGTAAGAATCGGTTCAAGATTCCGCTGCTAGCAAGTGAAGAGGCTCCGCTGGGAGTGAAATCTAGCTTCCGCCTAGCTCTAAATATCCAACTCTTGGCCAACTCACTGCCTCTTGGGTCCCTCCTCAAGTCCTCCAAACCAAGTTCTTGGGGAGTTGTTGTCCCAAGAGTCCATGACCTCAGAGCTCACTCATTACTTGGTGGAGGGAGTCCCAGAGCACGTGGTCTGTCCTGTGCAGCCCTGAGCTTCCTTAACCTGAGCCTAGTTCTTCCCTAGGGACTGAGCCCGGCTCAGACGGACGGGCTCAGAATAAGCCAGACATGGTTTGCATTGCAGTAGCGAGTCTTGATAACTGAGATAGGAAGAGAAGGATGGAAAGAAGGAGGGATGGAAAGGAGTGAGGAAGAATGGGAGTCAGGCAGGATTGGCACTGAGTAAGGTGCTTTCTAAGCTATCGTCACCTATCTAATAATAGGATAATATGCACATTTGTTGAGATGCTGTCACATAACAACCAATCAGCAGGCTGTATCCCTGCCCCCCTGTACCGGCTAGGAGACATGAGAGGCTCATGTCTCTGTCCCTGGCAATGGGCTTGGAATGTGAAGCTCATGTCTCCACCCTCTGTGCCGGCCTGGGGACTTGAGGCTTGTGTCTCTGACCCTGGCAATGGGCCCAGGGATGTAAGGCTCACTTCCCTGCCCCCCTGCACCAGCCCGGGGGTCTGAAAGCCTCCCCTGGCTCCAGCCTACCTTTTTGGGACAATCCATTGAGGAGCCACAGATGGGCAGGTAGGGCCTACTTCTTTGGGGCAATGGATCTCGGGGTTCCCACATTGTGACAGGGCACAGGCCATGCTGGCCTTCCCCCAACCCCATCATGCACAGATTTCATGCACTGGGCCACTAGTTACCTATAAAGTGGAGATGGTCACAGCCTCTACTACCCCAGACATCTTGAGTACTCAATGATGTTCTGCATATCAAGTAGATAGATGCTCTGCACCTGGGGAGGGGAATGGGGCGAGGCTTTCTCTCCTTTTCAGACATTTCTCAAACCCATTCTGGGGCCTCAGTGAGACACAGAGAGCCTTTCCTTCACCCGAATGGTGGAGAGAGTCTTAGAGAACAAGAGTCCACTCATCGTCTTCAGAGTATGGCATTGGCTGGGGTCTGCTGGGACATCCTAACTATCATTCCTCTTGGCCCAGGACTTCTGTCCTAATGTGTAAAAGTCTGGGCTTTGACTAGTGGAGCCTAAGCTTGTCCTTTCCCAGGCCCCTTATGTTGATCCTGATGCCCAGAACCAGACCAGTGGCTCTGTCACCAAGAGAGAGTCAGACTTATATTGCAATGGTGGGTGTGATGTCAGGACACCTCCTGACCCTGTATGCTCCATGCACTGCCTACACCATTTTTATTTAAGGTTAGTTGTGTTCTGATTTTTTTGAGTCTCTAGCTCCTTCTTCCTCCCTATTTTCCTTCCTTTCTTCCTTCCTTCTTCTTTCCCCTTCCCTTTCTTCCTTTCTTCTTTCTCCCTCCCTTTCTTTCATCTTTCTCTCTTTCCTTCCATCTTTCTCTCCTTCCTTCCTTCCTTCCTTCCTTCCTTCCTTCCTTCCTTCCTTTTCTCCCTACATTCTCTGCTCCTTTCCTTCCATCTCCCATCCATCCATCCATCCATCCATCCATCCATATTTCCAGCTTTCCTTTTCCAATACAGCAAACACCCTTGAGCAATAACTCTGTGCTCTGTCTTCTATTGATGTCGGGGCACCTCTGCCTTAGGATCTTAAGATGAGTTGATGGAAATGAAGAGGGGAGGAAGAGACAGAGGGAAAGAGGGAAATGAATAGAGGGAAAGGTGAAGAGAGAAGACATGGAGGAGGAGGAAGAAGAAAGAGACATGGGGGGAGGGCAGCAATGGGAAAGAGAGGCAGAGGAGGGAGCAGGAAGAAAAAGGGGAAAGCAGAGGAGACAAGGAGAGAGGAAAGGCAGAGAAGGGGAAGAAGGAGCAAGAAGGAGGAAGAGGCAGAAGAAGGACACAGGCCTCTAGGTGCCCTCGGAGGCCTTCCCCCTCCTGCTTGGCTGGAGCTGGTGGAGATGTCTAAGGCCCAAGTCTTGCCCAGGGGGCTTGTGAATAAATACCTCTGGGTAGGAGCAGATATCTGTAAACACAGCTGAGGAATTGAAAGTCAGGTTCTTCAGGGGTATCGACTTGTCAAAATCACACCACAGCTGCGGATTAAAAAAAAAAAAAAAGAACAACAACAAAAAAACAAAAAAAACACAGGAACAACAAAGTCAGTGTGAGTGCTGGAAAAGGCGTCCTGTGCTAGCGGCGCTGGGCTTCAGCCAAAGCGTGGGGTGGACCAGGCGCCGAGGGCTTCATGGTGCCTGGCAGTGCCAGCGGGGTCTCCTCTTTCACTTTAAAGGAAGCACTGGCTCAGAAGGGCATTGGCAACTCAGGGAGGACAGCGGTGACACTGCTCTGTGGCCCCATCATGGAGGGTCACCGGAGTGTGCCCGGGGGCTCAGAAGAGAGCAGATGGATGGCAGGAGAGGCCTGGGTGTGCTCACAGCCCGTCTCCACCTCAGCAGCTGGGAGATGTTAAGGGACCTGAGGGTCACGTGTTCCATGCGGACGCCTAGCACTGGGGTGGTGGGATATTCTGAGCCCAGATATTGTTCAGCTGATGGTCGTGGCGCTCAGAAAAGAACAGCTCTCATTGGCTGAGTACCTCCTCTGTGCCAGACACTTTGTTCAAAAACTCCCTCACTGTCCCCGTGTGATGCTGCTGCCCTTTTTATCCCCATTTGCAACTGAAGAACAGGAAACTCTGAGAAGCAAAGTAACTTGTCCAGGGTCACCGAGCTGATAAGCGGTGGAGCTTAGAATTTGAATGCAGGTCTATCTGACTCCAACGCCTCAGAACCTCCACCCACACCATTGTGGCATGGCCCCAAGGGTAACCCTGACCTTGAGTAACCCTGGGCTTACTGCCCAATTCTGCATCCCAGAGGTATCTGATTTGTCAAGATTAAGGTCCCAGGTACAACTCCGAATGCTGTGATTAATGGTCCTATGCATGTCCGCATTCAAGTGCCACAACCTCACATCCAATACTCCCATGACGCTGAATTTAACTAGACTACGATTCACCTTTTTATCCCATCAAGTCCTTTACTTCAAGGCCAGCTGTAGAGCATGAGCAGCGTAGACTCTAAGTAAACACTAGGCCAACTTGCATAATACATTCCAGGTCATATAATTCTCTACTCATTTTCCTCTTTCCTCTGCCTCCTCCTCCCCTCTTCATTTCCACCGGCTCATCTTAAAATCCTAAAGCAGATGTGTCCTAAAGCAGATGCCCTCCTCAGACCCAAGGGGCATGGCGATGGTTTCAGCCACCAAGATGACGCCTCCACTAGCCTCTCTCAACATGCCAAGTTCAAGGCCTGGGATCGGACAAACCACTCCTATCCTCCGCTCGGTCCCTAAGTCACAGACAACGCAGACTGCTCGAGTTGACACAGACAATGCTTACAGCTCTCATGTTACCATTCTAGAGAGAGAATGAAATCATTAGCACACGGCTCACCAAACTGAAAACAATGGTAGATATGGCAGTTGGAGATTCATCGGAGTTCGATGGGTCACGTCCAATAGGAGCTTTTAGAAAACCACAGGCAAGATGCTTAACTTCCCTGAGGTGGGGTTTCCTCATCCATTAGGTGGGAACGGTCTTACCTACCTGTAGCCCACAGCGGGTGCTCAGTAATCAAAGGACAGCTACTCATTCCCCTGGCCCCGCTCCCATCCCCAGAGATACAGTTCAGCAGATGAGAATGAGCATGAGTCATGGAGTCAGACAGACCGTAATAACAAGTTATTTCATGTCTCTGAGCCTCAGTTTCCTCAGCCATAAAGTGGGGATAATGAGACTTACCTCACGGGGTTTAGTGAGGATTAAATACGAAAACCGCACTGGGGACGGCTCCTCCTCCAGTGCATGGCACATAGCAGGTGGCACTGACGGACTGACCACTGCCATCCAGTAGTGGTCACTGGATGGAACTGCCCAATGAAGTGCCCGGTTCCGGCAATAGCCACACCTTTGGGCTCGGTCCCTAAGCTTGGGGCTGGACCAGGCAAGCTAAGGGGACTGGTGCAGAGGGAGGCAATGCGAGACGCTGCAGCCCCACACACCCTGCCCCTCCCCACCTCCCCGCCAGAGCAGCCCGGACACTGGAGGGTGGGCGGGCCTGGGATGCTTACGATATTGAGGATGGCGCCCAGGAAATTGATCAGGATGGATGCGAAGATGATGACGTTCCGGGCCAGATAGGTCTCGTTGATCCAGCAGCAAGTCTTGCGCAGGACGAGTGGCAAACACTTGTAATCCTCCGCCGTGGTGATGAGGACCAGGGCCGCGTGCAGCATGATCAGGATGGAGAACTGGATGGCCATCGGCATAGCCCTGCAGGGAAACACAGCTGGGGTCACCCGGCTTCCATCCTCTTATTTCCCATTGGCTGGGTGACACTGCCAATCATGTCCATAATCGCCCTTCCCCACCCTTTGGTTCCAATAATTCCTCTAAATCTCTACTTGTTTTTAGAAACAGGTTATGGCAGGAAACATTTTATAGTATCCATTCTTTTAAAAAAATATGTTTTTATTGATTTCAGAGAGATAGGGAGAGATAGAAACATCAATGATGAGGGAATCATTGATCAGCTGCCTCTTGAGCACACCACACTGGGGATTGAGCCCGAATCCTGGGCATATGCCCTGACCAGGAGTCCAACTGTGACCTCCTGGTTCCTAGGTCAGCACTCAGCCACTAAGCCATGCCAGCTGGGCTTACTGTATCTGTTCTTAGCGTGTTCTTTTGATTGAGGAACTTTGCAATGAACATCAACTATTTGGCTTGATGTCGCTCTGCTGCTCAATGTTTGCCCTTCCTTTGTTCTTCTTCTTCCTCACTAGGCCAACTGCTGCCAAGGCCACATCAACACTTGCTGTGGGAGGGCCCTTTCCCCTTCAAGGCGGGTTTTATAAAACGCATTCCCTCTCCAATGCCAAGAACCGAACCTGGCGCCTGGTCCAAGTTGCTCAGCTTGGTGAGTGACCACCAAGGTTTGCATGGCACGTGCTATGTGCCATGTAGGGCACGGGTGAGGAGACAGCTGAGACCTGAGTAAGGAGGATACATCCTTGCCCAAGGCGTCAACATCACTCCCGACTCTACGTCCTGAGCTTCAAGCTCTCGCCAAAGCTCTTGCCATGGTAGCTCCTGTCCAGCGGTACCTCTGCCGGGCTGCTCCTAGCGACTCAGTGTATCAGAACCCCATCTCTGCAGGAGTCTCTGAATGCTTCCTCTCCGTAGCAAAGGCACCTTAGGGAATGCGGTCAGGAGGCAGGGGGTGGGAGTACAGGGCGTCATGACAACCGGGGGTAAGGCCTTTACAAGGAGGGAGCAGCCAGACCTCAGCCTCCTCGGCCCAGCGAGCATCACAGAGGCTGGGAAGAGATTGCTCCAGCCCAGCCCTCCCTGTGGGAGGTTTTGTTCTGTTCGTTTCGTCCTTTTTTTTTTTTTTTAATACGGCACAGTTCCGCTGTGTGGATTACCTTGGCAGGGAATCTGCAGGAGTTTTAGATAAGAATGGAAGGTGTGTGCAGCAGTGGGTTCCCAGAGGGCTCCAGGCAGATTCGAAAGTTTCCCCCAACCCGCTGGTACCACGCCATTAGTCCTGGGCCCCCGGGGAGGCCGATGAAGGAGAAAGCGGTGGATGGCTGTGCCAGGCCGTCCCAGGAGAGAGGCCAGTTCCAAGGCTGTTGTGCCTCCTCATGCGAGGCAGCCAGGAGAACATGAACATCTTGTGTTAAGCCAACCGGCAAAGTGGCTAGAGAGCTGCCCAGGTCTGTGGCCCCAGCTGCCGTCATATGAAGTCTGCACGGCGTGCAGGACCTAGAACGGCTGTCCTGGGCTGTGTGGGCTGCCTCCCCCCCTCTTTCTCTCTCTCTCTTTCCCTCTCCCCTCTCTGCCCCTCCCCTTCCCATCCATGGGCAACAGTCAAGCCCAGTTCTCTGTGCTGAGCGCAGCCTGCCTGCTTCCCCAGCGCACTGGGCCTCCTTCTCCTGCGAGGCCTCCAAGCTACAGAGGGGATGAGTGAACAGCCTCAGGCTGCTGTGGTGCAATGGGAAACAGAGACCCAGATGGGACTGACTCGTGACATTCGTACACGCTTTAGAACCTGCAAAGAGCCTAGGACAGTGGTCGGCAAACTCATTAGTTAACAGAGCCAAATATCAACAGTACAACGATTAAAATTTCTTTTGAGAGTCAATTTTTTCAACTTAAACTTCTTCTACCGCCACTTCTTCAACACAGACTTGCCCAGGCTGTGGTATTTTGTGGAAGAGCCACACTCAAGGGGCCAGAGAGCCACAGTTTGTGGATCATGGGCTTAGGAGGCCAAGGGTGCCCATGATCCTGTTAGCAACTCTTCGAGAAAGGCATTCTTAGCCGCTTCAATGGGTGGAAGCTGCGGCCCAGAAAGGGGAATGGAGCCGGAACTGATCCAATGGCTCAGTAAGTTCGGACATCAACCTTGGATGTTGGCACTGTTATTAGCTTTAAGATGAGAAAACCGATCGAACTGTTACACTCCCTTGCCGCCTTCATGGAGGGAGGCCTACTTTGATTTTGGTCCTTGTGTTTGTTAAGGTTGGGGGAAGGCCTCTGGCCTCGGCAGAAGGATGAGCTTACAAGCCGAGTAAGACCACAGAATAGACACTGATATCGCCACACACACAGTGTGTGGATCCACTATTTTAAATTCTGATCCCTTGAAAGGATCGGCTGGCTGGCCCGGGCCAGGGACCATCGGCTCACGAAGCGCTTTCCCCGGCCCGCTGTGTCCTCTGGCACTCACCTCGAAGAAGGAAGCAAGCTCTGTATTGCCGTGATAAAGAGAAGCACGATGAACGCACACACCAGGTTTGACTTGAACACTTCGTCCCTCATTTGAGAATACTGTGATTGAAAAAGAAGAAGAAATTACTTTCTAGCACAGTTGGGTGTTTGCAAGAGCTCAGTTTTACCAGTGTTTGGGGTTGGGGCGGGGGAGACAGCAAGAAGAGACAAAGCAAATAGAGATTTTTTTTTTTTTTAATGAAGAGGAATCCATATCTTAAGAAACCCTTCACTGAGGATCGTCTCCATCCGTCCCACCAGCCTCTCCCTGGGAGCCCAGGAGGAAATAAATCCCCTTCCCAGGCACAGCGCCCGGGAGAGGGACTTGGCATGAGTCTGCATCCCTTTTCTCCCACCGAACTAGCATCATTTTAACAAAACAGAAGCGCGCACACCCATAGAGTTGGTAAATCAAATCCACACTGACTTTCTTCATGAGTAAACTTCAGTCCCTGAAGGATCTTGCTCGATTTCTTGTTTGGTTTGGAGAAACGGGGGAATGTTTTACCAGAGAGAGTCTGTCTGCCTCCTTTTTCATAAAACTATTGGAAAATAAATCTGGGGGCTCTTAGAACAAAGTACCCTGTTTCCCCGAAAATAAGACAGTGTCTTATATTAATTTTTGCTCTCAAAGATGCGCTAGGTCTTATTTTCAGGGGATGTATTATGTTTCCATGAAGTAGAATTCTTAGGAATCTACTGATTCTTAGGAATCATCCTTATTTTCGGAGAAACACAGTAGCTTCAGAGCCCCCAGCAAAGAAAGCCCGTTATTTTTTTCAATCCTTTGCAACTTCTTTATTAAAATTTTTTTCAATAGTAGCTTTGATAGTTTATTGGTTTGTTTCTAAAAATAACATTTTTTCTTGATTGCAGAGTAATTATGTAATTAACCAGTGTTGGAAAATATAGAAAAACACAGGCACAGAAATACGTATACTTTCAGTACCCCAGAAATATCACTTATTAACATTTTGGCTTATAACATTCTTGTCATGTTTTTTCTCTTGTTAAAAAAAATCGCATTGAGGATCCGTGTTTTAAAAAAATTACCTTACATTTAAATGGAAAAAGGGCAGCCCTTTCATTTCACGCGAGGGAAACCCAGACTGATGGACCCGTAAGCTGGATGCCCTCTGCTCCAGGCAGCCCCGGGAACTGTGCTGACTTGATTTTGATTATCCAGAGAACTCGGTAATCTCATTACCCAGCCTTAAAAGCTTCCGGAAGGTCAGCGCTCCAAGTGTACTTGCCCTTGTTCTGCCTGGTTTCCAGATTCGCCTTGGAGTCATTGAATGGAAGAATAATCCGGTCCACCCAGAGAGAGGAAAGGAGTTTTTTAAAACAGAAAAAGACCTTGGAATTAGCCCAAACTGAGCTTCCCCTTTTACCTCCATGCCAGAGAGGTCTATAACTCGCCATGGGCCACACAGCATACACTTCATGGTTAGCGAGGGGCAGCGGAGGGAAGGGGCAGGAAGCTAAGCCTTGTAACCCTGGTTTGGATTTCACAGAGTTGCTTTGTGAAGGAAGCCAGGACATCGAGCTCTCACTGTTGTGAGCTCAGAATCTGACCCCAGTAGAGAGGTAACCATCACCTTCTCTTGGTGGTCAGGCCAATGAACCATACCTCTTGTCGGGACGGTAGTCATAGCCAACAGTTACATGACTTTTGTTCTCTTGCCTGCTTCTCGGTGTGGTTTGGGTTTCAGATAGAACTGGCTGCTCATTGTCAGGCTAAGATTCAGGGAGGGCAGTGACCTGGGGATGGTGAGCTCTGTGGAGAAGCACAGCGCTGCTCAGAGGAGTGGGCAATGCTTTTTTCACTCCCCAGACCTCAGGCCTCTGTCCAGATTCGGATAGCCAGCTTGGTATTTGGAGGGAACCAGAACATGCTCCGAAGAATCCCTGTAAGCCATCGAGACTCCTGGCAACGCCATAGAACATCCATGCTACTAATAATCACAAAGGAGCTTTCAACGAAGGGGCACAGTCGTAGAGACCAGCTTGAAAATAAATGAGTTAGCCATAGAGCAGTTAATTCAAAGGAAGACACATGTCTAAATTCCTCTTAACAACGAACTGCACAAGATGGGATTATTCTTTGTTGGCCGACTGATTAATTTCAAACTGGTTTGGCTATATAAATTTGATCCTGAAAATTTTAAAATAATACTTTTTAGTGTACTTAATCCTGCTCTTCCTCCTTTTCTTCATCTTCACCATTATCATCGTCACCGCTGGCATTGTCATTAACTCATCATTACTCACAGCTGTCATTGTCACAGCATCTTGGAGTTGTAATGGGCCTCTGCCTTCAGGAATCCTTTCCATAACACCCCTGATATGGACCCAAACGCCTGCTGATTATCTCCAGGGGACCTGCTCTGCTTTGGTGGAGGAAGTGGGGTTCTCTTCTCTGAGCTGGGGCAGGATGTCCTAGGGCTTGGAACACCCTCAACTTGAACACTTCCCGTGCCTGAGAACTCACTCCTTTGCTAATAGTTCTTTCCATTATTGGCCCATTCTCCCCCTGAGAGGTCCTTTCCTATAGATATCATGCCCGAGTCTCTGACTCCTTTAAGTTTTTCTTTCTGATGACTTGCAAAATGTTACATGATCATCATGCGTCCAATCGACAGTTGCATAAGATCTTGCATTTTTCATTCTCTTCCCATGGCAAGCTGGGGATACAAAGTGGGAAGACTTACTTTGCTTCCAGATCTTTCCCCATCAGTGTCTCCCTGTGAGCTACCACCTGGAGGCGGTACCTGAGCCAGCTGTAAATGGGGTTTAGACCAATTAAAAGGGCATGGCACCTGGCATCAATTACAAGCGCTTCCTTTGAGAGCATAGATCAGAATTTGGTTATTATTTTTGAATCTGTAGGGTTTTCAGGAATTGGGCCAAAATGTAATATAAAATGTTTGAGTGATAATGATAGATAATTAGGGAATTTAACCTCTGTTCTATTGTTTATTCGTGCATTATGCACCCACTGCAAGGTGGCACTATGCTACATGCTTTACATGGATGATCTCATTTAATTATGACAACACTTTGAGGGAGATCCTATTTGTCATATCCCCATTTTGCAGATAATGAAATGGAGGGTTAGGATAATTCAGTAACTCAACCAGGACTTTACAGATTATAAGTAGGGAATCCTGAGAGTTTGATCCCCAGCTTGAGGTCTCGTTGGCTGCTCCACCTGCTGCTACCTTGCTATTTTCAAGGACAGGCGATTTTCTTCACCCGGCACACAGTAGTGTGTCTTGATATACATCAGTAATGTGGTTTATGGAAAAGTTTCTGACTTGATTTGATCAGATTGACAACAGGGTTCCCTTCCAAGGAAGTAAGACAGGGGATGTTGGGGAAGTTGGCTGTGGATGCTCTTGGAAGGCATCTTCCGAGATGACATCAGAGCCTTGAGCATGGATGGGTGCATGGATCTGTCGCAAGGAAGCCAGGAACACAGATCTGATCACACAAGGAAAAGCCCATCTGGATTCTTGACCCACAGAGGGATGGCCAGGGAAGCCAACATTCAGAGGTGATGGACAGAGTCTCTAGTCTTCTGTGCTTCTGTGTCTAAGACAACCCAGAAGTCTTCCTGCTTGTGGGGGAGGAAAATCACTCTCCACGCCTAGGTTCTCCTCTTTGACTCTGAGACAAAGAGGACTTACAACTCTACAAGATGTAGGATGCTTCCGGCCAAAGCAGTTCTCTCGTTAACGGTGCCAGCTGCACCATATTTTGTCTAAGTGTGCATGTGCGCTTACAGAATTTTATGGGAGTAGATTGTATTTGTTGCCTTGGTCTAACCCTTCTAAATGCCTATTTCTCTCAGTAAAATCTCTCAGAAATGAGCCGTTAGCTCCTGCCTGCATATTTCCAATGATAGGGGAAATCAACCACTCACTTGAGAATCCATTCCATCTTTGGATAAATCTAGTTTGCGCGAGATAATTTCCTAGCATATCTTTCATTAGCATAAATTAATATGTTTGTTAAATTAAAGAAGAATCTCAACAGGGACAATCCGCTCATTTTTCACGAGCGAATGAGGAAAGTTAACCTCCTTCTATTGCGCATTCACGCATTACCGTAGCGCGGCGATGACTAGAGCCTCCTTAAATTAGACCATTTGGGTAAAAGGCATAATTGCAATAAAAGTGCGAGGGACTAATTTCGCATGTTGAAATAGACTGTCTTCCCTAGCTTAGTGTCTAGTGTCTAGCCAGAATCATTACCAGAGCGGCTCTATGAGGGACAGGTGTGCCTGAGGAAATCTCTCACCGCATACTTCTTCCTGAGTAACCTTGCTTTTGCACAAACGTGGACTTCCTCCTGTTTGGTAGACTCGCAAAGAAACACGCCGACATGTGTGAGATGGAGAGCCCCAGAAGTGCGAGGCTGGAGGGTCTCACCCCAGGGACAAAAGAAGACCCTTAATGGCAATACATTTCCTCATGCTCTGCTCTGCCTTGGGGGTGGGGTGGTAGTGTGTGTGGATGTGGGAGGTTTCGGGGGGTGGGTGGGGGTAGAGGGTGGAAGGGTAGTTGACTGACATAGGAGAATCCCAAGCAGGACTTTATAAATCTTCCAAACCACCACTCTTCCAGCTCCCCCTACCCCAAAACCTCCCATCCTTGGCAGGAGGAACTCCTCCTTCCTAGACTGGTCCAATCCCCAAGCCTGGTGAGGCCACGGGAGTGACAACTAGTCCCGTGTTCCTCCGAAGGCAGGAGGAAGTGACCAGTCCAAGTCCTAACATGCATCCCAGGACAGAGAAATGTGGCCAGGGACTTAGGAAAACAGAATTCAACACTAAGTTGAATGAAGTCACTCCAAATACGAGTTTCTATGACATTAAGCTCTCTTAAGGCACTAACACTTTGGGGTTGGTTTTAAAGAATAATAATGAATTGTCTTCCTCATCCTAAGTTCCATTCAGGGCCTTGTCCTAGAAGAGAAATAAGGACCAGGGACTGAGAAACATCACCTTCTTCTAAGTGTTCTAGGGTTAAGTTCTTCACTATATAAAGAATACTTGCAAATCAGTAAGACAGAGGTGAGTGAGCACAGTGAAAGATGGCGGTTAAGGCAGATGTGCAAATCACAAAAGAAGAAATATAAAGATCAAAACATAAAAAAATACAGTCCAGCCGGTGTGTCTTAGGGGTTGAGTGTTGGTCGACCCATGAACAAGGAGGTCATGGTGTGATTCCTGACGAGGGCACATGTGTAATTAAAGAAGAATCTCAACAGGGACAAGACGTAGTATCAACATGTGTAAGATATGGGCTCGATCCCCAGTAGGGGGTGTGCAGAGGCAGTCAATGGATGATTCTTTCTCATCATTGATGCTTCTATCCCCCTTCCTCTCTCTGAAATCAATAAAAACATATTTAAAAAAACATATACAGAAAGGCATAAACCTCAGTAATCATTTTAAAACATGACAGTAAGATGCTGCTTGTCTCTTACCAAGTTGGTGACTTTTTAAAAGAACGGTCACATTTTGTGGGACAATTTCAAAATGCACACAGAGTATTTAAAAATGTGCATTCTCTTGCTCTAATTTTTAGGAATTTATCCTAAGAAAATAATTATGCATGGGTGTATGATTTCAATATGACAATGGCCATGCCATGTAGTTTATAAATTATAATTGTGAAAAACTGAGGGGAAATTAAAGCCCAAAATGTTTAAAACATGGAATGGAATAGTGGGGGAAAGCTCAAGCAAAGAATGTTTAACACTATGCATGTGTATACAATGGGCCCTCTTAGTAAAACCAATAGCAAAGATACGTACACAGAACCACACCCGTGAAAGACCAGCATGCCAAGTGCCAGAATGCTAACGGTGGGTAGTTATCCTGGGTTGTAGGATCACAAGATGTCATT
The DNA here is from genome assembly GCA_963924515.1 of Vespertilio murinus. Taxonomy (NCBI): domain Eukaryota; kingdom Metazoa; phylum Chordata; class Mammalia; order Chiroptera; family Vespertilionidae; genus Vespertilio; species Vespertilio murinus. The sequence goes on along the minus strand of OZ004717.1, from coordinate 3,687,922 downwards.
TTCATAATTTTTGCCTTATATGTTCAGTATAAACTTTCAGTAATAAAAATGCATTTTTTTACTAAGAAATAAGTCATACATAATAAAAGAAACAGTCCAATATGATTGACAGTGTTTGAGAAACATGTCTTGTTTCCTGCATCTCTTTACCATAGTTCTAGTTTTTGTTTGCCCCTGAGATCTGTAAGGTTCCGTAGGAAATATTCAACCCGATGCTGAAGGAGGGCGGTGGATCCTTCTGGAAAATCTGGATTAGGATCCCTCCCTCATCCATCCAGAAAGTCCTCGTGTGGTTGCTGGGATGTGCAGATGGTGAGAACCACTAATTCTGATCTGGCTGAGGCCCTCGACCTGGGCCACGTGAGTTGTCACACACACTGGGTGATTTGTGAGCCTGCAAGGCGGTGGGGCTGCTATAGGTTATGCTGAGAAAACAGGTGTAAGCCAGATCCGTCCCAGGCACGCCACCGCACATGGTCGCTGTGGTCAGAGGGAGTTCACAGGCTCACAGCACTGAGGGCTGCAGGATGGGGAGCTCAGCCCTTCCGGCTCACAGAGGGGGGAACTGGCTGCCCAGACTGGCTAAGCTGCCCGAGTTGTGAGTGTGCTTTTCTGAAGCGTAACTCAAAAGATGCCTCTGTGTGTATGTGTGTATATGTGCATGTGTAGATGTATATGTGTGTATGCATGCATGCACGTGTATGAGTGTGTATACATGCATGTGTGCATAAGTGTATGTGTGCATATGTATATGTGTCTATATATGAATATGTGTATGTGTGTATAGGTGTAGGAATGTGTATTCATATAGGTTTATGTATGTGTGAACATGTGCATATGTGTATGTATATATATGCATGTATATGTGTAGCATGCATGCATGCATGTATGTGAGAGTGTGACTTTGAAATGACATGGCAGGGAATATGTGGAACTCTATACTCTTCTCTCCTGAGGCACTGTTTCTTAGAATCAGATCAAAACTGACCTGCGTGCTTTGGCTTAGAGTTCTCTCAAATAATATCTGGAGACCAGCTACAGGGCGAGGCGTCTCCTCGAATAGTCTCCCTGATGTGAGTCTCCATTCATCCAACAAGTGTGTAAGCAGCACGGTGGTGGTGGAGGGGGGGAGGGGGAAGGGAGTGGTACACTAAAGGCCTGCACCCGCTGCCGGTGGGTGTGCCAGTTGCGATAAGCACACGTGGTCGGGAAAGGTCTGAATGACATCTCACTAATAAAGCTGGCGAGTTTTATTAGTCATATATCCTTTTACTGTCGAGACCATAAAGTTATATAACCTTGAGTTACACACCCTTTTATTGTTGAAACAGTAAAGCCTTTTGCTCCCCACAAACCTCCCCAGGGTGAGGTCATTGCCATTTCCACTTTTCTTTTCAGGAAACGTGCTTTTATGGTGCAAACCTGCTCCTCAAAAGCAGGATGGGGCAGTGGTTAAAGGTTCTGGTGTCACAGATACTGTATAGATCACGCCAGCCCTAAGATACCTAACACGCCCTCACATTTGAGCGTGTTTGAAATCAGATCGCGTCTTCCTGTCATCAGCGGAGTCTTAAAATCCGTGTTCTTCCAGGGAGGTCTGCGATTGCTCCCGCTGGCCGGCAGGGGGCAGTGTCCACCAGGGACTGCTTTCACTGTACACTCTGCCCGAGGTGCTTTTTAAGACCACGTTTAGTGTGAACTCAGGCGGCAAACCTATGCGGATTGCATTTTGGTGTTGAACTTCTTGGAGAGCTCCTTCCCCCCCATGTAACCAATTCTAGGGTATAGGAATATGGGTTTCCCCTCTCTCCTTGTCTGCCGGGTAGGTTTTTTTCCTGCCCATCCTTACCATGGAGGTGTAATCTCAGTTTAATGTGGGTACAGGTGGGGTTGGGGGGCATAAATCACCCAACTCCCCATGCTGGGCGATTTACTTTCTCAGTGCTGTGTAGGCGGTGGTAGCTCAGGGTCCATTAAGAATGGCAGCGGGGTTCTGAGGTCTGTGACCTCTACTTGACCTCTACGAGGCTCATTTCCTCTTTTGTAGGAGGGATGGCAATGTGTTTCTGAGGATGCAGTAAACTGACGTATATAAACAGAAGGCGCAGAGTCCTGTGCATTTGGGAGGCCTGCTCTGTTTGGTTAAGGCCCTCGGGCCCTTTCCTATTCAATCTCGCCCTCCAGCCCCGGCTCCAGGCCTCGCACCCCATCCGAGGGTGGAAGAAGAGAGGATGGACACAACACAGGGCTGTCTTCTTATACAAGCGCCTGGGAGGGCAAACCCCTGGGGCTCCAGGGAGAGGCAAGACACTGGTTTGGGGGGGTCACTATGGCCTTAGGTTCTGACAGGTCGAGTGTGGGCATTTCTTGGTCATTTCCATATTCTTCACTGTTGGCCCATTAGTGCTAACAGCTTAGACGAGTATATGGCATTTGGGAAGCACTCCATGATGGTTACTTCACATATATCCCCTCTCAGGTGTAATGCAGCCCCAGAGAGGGTCCCCGAGCAAGCATCAGTGAGGGGTATCTCTGTGAGATGGGGGGGGGGGAGATGAACATTTTCTGATGATGCGCCCCATTGCCCTCCCCCCAGGGACCCCATGCAATGCAGATCACACGCTACATGGCACCAGGCCGGACCGTGGTGGGCATTCCTGCCCTTTGCTGCTCCTGGAAGAACCTCCCCTGTCACAGAAGTCACCCTCACACACCCCGTGCCACCAGGTGCATTCCTGCTCCAGCACTAGGTCCCTGCAGATGAGATGTGGATGCTAATTAATAATAATAATAAAAATACCAACCTAAAAGTTCTGTTTGCAGAGGTCAGGTCACTAGTGAATCAAGCACATCTTTAGCAAGAATGGATATAGGGTTCCGTTTAGCTCGGGCACTGGTGTGTACGCGGGCTGATGGAGATGATTCTCTGCAAGACCACCCTGCTCTCCCTCACTCCTCCAATGCAGCGACCAGGGAAGACAACGCATTTAATTTGGCCCTTAAGCCCCCGAATATATTACAGATCAGCAAAGTCCGCCTGGCACTTGGCAGAGGGGAGGCAGAGCAAAGCAAAACGCTCCCTCTCCTTTTGTTTTGCCGGTACACAGACACAATGCGTTTCCAACTGCGAACCGCAGGCGGAGATACTCATTTTGGAGCTTGCAGCCTTCGGTGGTCCTCAGACCCCCCCTGGGAATGCGCATGGGCACCGAAGTGTGCGTTCCCCACACTGAGGAATGTGGTCACCCAGGCAGCTGGGCAAACCGGTAAAAGCTCGCTCCCTGGAGCTTTGAGGGGGTCAGAGCAAAACCCTGAAATTTGCTCTGAGATTGCCTGCTGTGGTTGCCAGCGGCTCCCGCAGACACCAGACCGCCCGTGCTCACACGGGCAGGGAAGGCCGCAGCCTCCGCAGGGCACAGCGGGCACGGCCCAGGGAAGCAGCGGCCTCGCCCACCTCCGCACAGCGCTGTGGTCTGGAGCTGGGGAGGGAGCAGGCCTCAGAGGCAGTCACCCCCAGTGTGGTGACGGCTGCCATTTTGGGGCACTTCACCTACTCCGGGCACCGCTCTGAGCCTCCCATACCAACCTGGGAGGGAGGCGCGCTCATTCGCCCACTGTGCAGCTCGAGCTCAGAGAGGCGACCCCACCTTTCAGAGGCCACACAGCCAAGAAGGAGCAGAGGTGGCATTCAGACCCAACCCTTCCCCCTAGGATGTCCACACCGGGGACCAGCGGACAACGGGGAGAACGCGTGTCCCCTGTAGCCTAAGGAAGACAGTAATGCTTGCATGAAGTCCCTCGGTGCCTTCATGCGTTACGTTCCAGTGGCTGCTACCCATGAGAATTAACCTGAAAGCGGAGGCAAGTGCGTGCCAGTGTCACCTGGCTCAGGAGGGCCACGTGAAAGGCAGGCTCCTCCTTCCTCCCCTTTCGCTTCCTGACCTAAATGGCACCTCCTTCCACGGCCTTCCGTGTCTGCTCATGATTTTTCAAACGGGAAAGGAAAAGACAGCACCACACCACACCAGACAGACAGACCACAGACACGCCTACCCGGGCCGCGGCCCCCCGGCCCTCTCTCTCTCTCTCTGGGGGCCCCCCACGAACACGGACACGACACGGGACTTCAGAAACAGAGCCGCTGCGCACACCCAGCTCTACCTTGTGCTCCAGGCTGGAGTCTTTAAACATCAGTGAGAATGGCTTGATATGCTCTCTTCTCAATTTATCGCCACTCCGCAAGTCGATGGTATGTTCTATTCGCTTGTTAATTTCCTCAGGCCCCGACTGGACATGCAAAGCTTGCGCAAGATGGTTTGGAAGTAGATTTATTGAATTTCTTGTTAGGGCAGCCAGAGTCTAGGGGGAAAGCACATGCAAACACAAATAAGCCTGCTAGTCCCCTTCGGATTAAAAGAGAAATGCAATGTTTTTTGTTTTTTTGTTTTTTTAAATCAGATCGCATTGCAAACAGTAATAGCATTCCATGCAGCCATATTCAGTGAAACCTCCAGAAGCTGGTTAAGTTAGCATTCGATTTAGAGAAACACAACCCGGCCAGTTAGTACATCAAGAGGGAAGCACCCCTCTCCCCTGAGTAGGTGCACTGAATTCCTGCGGTGGGAGTACCTGGGAGAGCTGTGGGCTTGGACATGTTAAACGAGACCATTTCTCTAACCAGGCACCTCTCTGGCCCGAGAGGAAGAGAACCAGCACCGGTAGCAGAAAGTAAAACAAGTCTGAAAAGCCCGCAGAAATGGCCATCTCCAACCAGGCGGCGTCCACGTTTCCGTGGAGCCTTTCCCCTAATGGGGGTGGAGAGACGTGGGGACCCATGGCTTGCATTTTTTTTTTTAAAAAGCATTCCTCATGGGCAGCCAGCCGCATGTGTCAAGATCTGCACCTTGAACTTGATAATGATTGTTAGATTTTTATGCTGCCCAAATGTTTTCCCCCATAGACCGTTATATATATCTATATCGCTATATAGATATATGTGTTTCATTTATTGTAGGCAAAAAATTAAAAAAAAAAATGCAAGCATTTGCAGCCTCTCCAGGTCACAGGGTTGACCAGCAGGAGGCGGGAAAGGCACGGTCACCCCATTGGCCCCTGGGTGTGGCTAGTTGGATGCGGGAAAAGCGTTAGCTTATGAAGACGCACCAGGTCTGGTAGGGAGGCCCCTGTAGGTAGGTAATCCAGTGCAGGGGACAAGACCAACTGGCTGGATATAGCCAAATGCAATGCTCGCTTACAGCTCCAACCATGAGTCAGCTTCTTTGACCAAAAGGGGGGAGCTGGAGCTGAAGGGCTAGAGGAACAGGGGTGCTCACCTCTGGCAGAAGGCATGGTGCCTCTGCAGAGTGGGGCAGTGAGAACTCCCCGCCTCGGGCTGTACTCACCACTCCTGCTTTTCTCGGCCAGCCTCTCGGCGTGGCCGTGTGCAGGACCACAGGCTAGCGGCAGCCTGAGCTACGGTGATGGGCTCACTGACAGGCAGCCTGTGAGAGCTGACAGCACCCCGGAGGCCCAGACCCTTCCTGTATCCGAGAGACAAGGGTCGCATCCTCTGACTCGAGCCAGAGTTGGGGGGGACCTTCTAGCCTGCCCATAGGACCCTTCCTGTGGACTGTCGGACTCTTCATTTTAACCTTCTGGAGACAGCCCGTGTCACCTAATGCCCAGGTCTCTAAGGCACTCCGTGGCAGGGCTTTGTCACTGGTAGAATTCACTGGAACCCTCTTCTCCAGCCCCAGATGGAGTGGCACGTGCCAACATGAGAAAGGGAAGTATATGCCCCTCGGGCACTGAGCAGTGAGTTTCAGCTCTGAGTACCAGGGAGGCTACCACAGCTTTGGAGGTGACCTTGGCTTGAGATTGCCTGTGATCTCTCTCCCCTCCGTCAGTAATGGCCGCTAACATTTGACCTGTGTTCCCTTAAGTGGAATAATGCTGCTGCTGTTGAAATGCACAGGCTAGTGTCTTCACGGTGACTCATTTGTAAGCAGCACGGAGAAAATGTATAGCATGTCTTATTTGTCTATCTTGAGTTATATACTGCATTGAGCTGTCCTTGATGGATTATGGCTTTCTCTTTTTAAGACTTACAATGCCAGTGTGAGCAAGTTGGGATCAAGTTGACAATTGGCATGAGCTTCCAAATATGATTCCAATCATAAATGGACCTCAAAAAGGTCGAGAGGGTTCATTCACATAAGCAACTTAAAGCAATTGGTCAGATAATCAGAAAAACAAAGGGATGAAATGGAAGGAAATGCCTGTTTCAGTGTGTAATTGAAGCATATGTTACATTTATATACAATAATAGACATGTACATTTACTTCTTTACTTTAGCTAGTGCTTTCAGATAGTTGGGAGGTCCAAGAAAAACCTTCACACATGTGCACTGTACCAGGTCAGAACAACAGAATCGGTGGAGGAAAGATGAGGAAATCCGGATGCAGCTAAATAAATTTTGTAACAAAGAATCTTTAACCCTGTCATTGGCAAAACTGGCACCAAGATCAATAAAAAAAATCCAGTTCTTTTTTCTCTCCCTTTTCATAAATAAAGAAGTCAGAAAAAAATTACAGGTTTCTTGCTCTTTCTCTTCCTGTCTGTCTTCGCATGTTTAAAATACTACTAGTTCACCTTCACATGTTCAAAATGTCACATGTTCACCTTCACATGTTCGAAATAATTTGCACCCATCATGGGTTCTGCTTCCTCAGGCCACTGTTTTCCGACTCCCCAAACTACCGGCCAATCCTGGTTGGTCTAGAAGCATTTGTGGCAGTTCCTGGTGATCACAGGCTGCTTGTCATACGCTTGCCTGCTCATTGCCCACTCCCCACAGAGCAATTCTACACGAGCCACAAATTCATCTCTACCTTCGTTTCCTTTGCCTCCGTCTACCCCTGTAATGTCAGAGAAAGCAGGGATGATCACTCAAAGTTAACGGATCAAATTGCCTGCGTAATCCACTCAGTGCTCTCAGGAAGGCTGCAGACCCACTCGCCTTTCTGAAGAGAGTGGGAAGCCAGGCCCCGCTAATCACTCTTCCCGGAGGAACTCGGCCATTATCCCTGAGCCGGAGCAGGACAGCCTGGGGGCTCTGTTGTTGGAAAAAGCCACGTTCCTGGAAGAGTGGGAAACGTCCCTGCTCTTCATGCTCTCTACCCCCAAAACCCACAGTGTCCCATCCCGAGAGCATCAGAGCTGACGCTGATGTTCAAATGGCTCGAAATAAACCGCCCACAGAGAAAAATCTGCCTGTGACTGCCTTCGTACCACGTCTGAACACGGACAATTACCGTATTTGCCGGCTAATAAGACGATTTTTTGGCCCTGAAAAATACCGTATTTGCTGGCGTATAAGAGACTGGGCGTATAAGACGACCCCCTAACATTTCCACTCAAAATACAGAGTTTGTTATATACTCGCCGTATAAGACTACCCCCCACTTGGAGGCATATTTTTCAGGGCCAAAAAATCGTCTTATACGTCGGCAAATACGGTAGATATTGGGCAGCTCATCACAGACGCTCTAACCTCTGAAAACACAACTTTTCCTTTAAGACCCGTGTCCGCTATGTGGGGCGTTTTTAGGAGTAGGAGTTCTCGGGGGGGGGGGGGCGGGGGGGAGAGAATCCTGTGTTTGGGGTGTGAGCAGTAGAAAGCAGGTGAAGATGGTCTCTTTGCTTCCCTCGCTCCCGTTCACCTGGGTCTTATGCAAACTCCCAGCTTGTCTGTAGAGCTCAGCTGAACCGTCGCTTCCTTGGGAAGGTCTTTCCCCATCACCGTGGGTCAGTTTTCCAAAGCCATACACTCTTCTGCTCTGGTGACAGCACCTTCACACTGCCCTGCGGCCCTGTTAGCAATTCCTCCGCACCGCGAGCTCCTCAACAGCTTCCCTTCCTGCCACGGGGCGGTGTCCACAAACTGCAGTCACTCAGTAGTGGTTGGTAAGTGAATGACCGAGTGAATGAGGGAATGAATGAACATCATGGGGGAGAGACAAACAAATTGCAATTGAGGAGTTCTCTTTCTCCTGGGCATCGCTATGCACTGGAAAGGGGACAGCCACTCAGTTTGCTTCCCACCCTGTAGGGGCAGATACAGAAGGAAAGACACTGAAGTCCAGGGATCTATATGACTCTCTTACTTGTCTCCAGTTATGGCAGGACAAAACAGGGGGAAAGGACGTGATCATGGCCCCCTCACATGGAAAGCAGGCACATCACATTGTCAGGCTGGTATGAAAACGAAATGGGAAGGTTGTGAGCAACACACCTGCCATGGTCCCTGGCCCCAAACTCTCTACTTCTGTTAATGTTAGTGATGCTGTGGACCCCTGTCTATCCTCATGGCAAAGAAGCACATGTGCTTTCTGGTTTGTTGTGTGGAATATAGAAATTCCAACTATGTTTTCAATGTTGATGGTTCAGCCCAGCCAGCTCAGTGGTTGAGTGTTGACCTATCAACAAGGAGGTCACGGTTCAGTTCCCGGTTAGGGCACGTGCCTGGATTTCGGGCTCGATCCCTAGTGTGGGGCATTTAGTGCAGGAGGCAGTTGATTGATGATTCTCTCTCATCATTGATGTTTCTGTCCCCTCTCTCTCTCTCCCTTTTTCTCTGAAATCAATAAAAATATTAAAATGAAAATAAATTTAAAAATATTGATGGTGCGCATAATAACTTCATGATAATGGTAACAACAAGGGCATTCTTTGTAGAAATGTCTAATATAAACAACAGAAGTATCAAATGTGTGCTTTTCTCCAGGTGATTCTTTTCAAGGCCCGGAGGCGTAACAGACAAATGTCTGATTGTGATAAGTGTGCAAGGGATGGATGGGATGATGGTGGGGACCTCATATGATCTGAGGGATAGATCCTAGTCTCCGATAGGCCTTCACTTCTGAAGGGTGGCTCCATGTTCTTGGCATATCACTTGTTACATATCATGTCAGAAGGATTAATATCCTCACACAATACATCTCATGGTAACAGAAAGCTTTACCCTTTGTATCCTCTTGGGAACCATCAGTCTAAGATGCCATTTGTCCATTCTCCACAAGACAGCCAAAGCGATGCCTTAAAAAAATCTAAATCAGGTCATGGCTGTGCCCTGCTGGAAACCTTTATATCACTTCCCTTCAAAGGAACTCCCATGTGGAGCTGGCAGGAGCAAGCTCCACATCCTTTAACTTCACCTCTGACCCCTTTCTTTCTCGCTCACTATGCTCTAGCCCAGCGATTTTCAACTTTTCTCATCTCCATGGCACATAAACTCAGTACTAAAATTCTAAGGCAAACCAAAAAAATATAGTTTTTGCTGATCTGACGAAAACAGGTATAATTTTGCCCTAGCCGGTTTGGGTCAGTGGATAGAACGTTGGCCTGCAGATGGAAGGGTCCCAGGTTTGATTCCCTGTCAAGGGCATATGCCCGGGTTGCGGGTTTGATCCCCAGTAGGGGGAGTGCACGAGGCAGCCAGTCAGTGATTCCCTCTCATCATTGATGTTTCTCTCTCTCCCTTATTTCCTGAACTCAATAAAAATATATTAAAAAAAATTAAGTGTTCTTTTTTTTAAAAAAATGTAATTTTGATCCATTCACATCAGACAGCTATTATGTTGGCTGTCATTTTTTAAAAATTGATAATCTCAGGGAAAAGACGCCAGTGCCCCTGAGTAAATAGTCAAGTATTTCATGTTTTAAAACTCTTGCAGCCCCAGAATTGAAAGTCCCTGCTCTAGCCCCTTGGGCCATTTTGCTCCTCTAACATGAAACTTTTTCCACCAGAGGGCCTTTGCACATCCTCTAGGTGTCTTTCTCCTGCTTTCCTTTCAGCTCTGAATCAAATCTTCAGAAACCTCTGATGTTCCTATCGGCGACAATTCGATCTGACCCCCTATTCCTATATCTACTTCCTTCAAAGAACTTTCGTGTTTTGGTTAGTTGTATACATTCCCCTTAAAATGTAAGCTCCTAGAGGACAGGGACCAGGCCTGTCTTCTCATTACTGATCCCCAGCAGTTAGCCTGCCGAGTTCCTGTTAAATAACTGAATGGAGAGCTCAAGCCCACAATGGATTGTAGGTACAGCGTGCACTCAGAGGGAAGCATGCTCTTTACTACAAGGACCGGCTTCTTAAGTCTTCATTTTCATCCCCAAATTCACCTGTATTCTGAGAGATTCAATGACCATGTTGATGACTCATCCAACAGTCTAGCCTGGAAATTTCTGGACACCCTCCCCGACATGTCCAACTTTTCTCTTTCCCTTTACTTCAACTACCCACTTCTACATTCATACCTTGAACGTCAATAGTCCACCTGTGACCGTACACTTCCTGAATTCGAGTTTCCTTACTCTCATTCCACTCTGAGGCTCTGAGCGTAGACAGCCCCACTGGCAACTGAGCCAGGGCTCAGGGAGCCAAGATGTCAAATATTGGCAACCATTTGCCACGTCAGGGTTCGGGGATGCAAACCATGAGTGCTGCCGGCTTCCAAGAGCAACCTGGACACCAGCCTCAGGCTGTGTTGAGCCAACAATTTAACCCAAATGGACACAGATAAGGGGCAGGAAAGATGCATGACATCAAAACCAAGGAAGGATCTTAAAGCTTAGAGCAGGACTGGAGGACTCACCTATGGGACCAAAAATAATTCTTAGTGCAATGGCTGCTGCTCCAAACCACTGGCAAACTCCGCAGAGGGGTGGTGGGGAGGAGACGGGTGGAGTCAGGGTTCTCCTGGGAAATGCAAAGCCCTCTCTTATCTATCCGCTGTGGCAGTCTGACTTCGCCACCTCATTAAATCTGCCTCTTCCATGCATTTCCCAAGGGGCAGTTTCCCGTCTTAGCCCCCTGGCTCCATTGGCCATTGGTGATTCCTCCCTCCATCTCAAACTGTGCTTTCTGCTCTTTGGGCTCCCAGGACACCAGGTCCCCTAATTCTCTCCTCATCACTTTCCTCCCCGTTTGTCTCTGTCCCGGGGTCACTACTCTCTGTCACCTCCCACCAGATGCCCCTTGAGGTCTATCCTATGACTTCCTATCGTTTTACTTCACATGTTCTCTACCGTGATCCCCTTCACTCCATGGCTTTGACTAGTCCTCGGGTTCTGAGGATGGTCGTGTTCACATCCCTTGCACAGTTCCTTTATGCCTGAGCTCCAGAGTGAGTGTCCAGTGGCCTCCAGATATACCTCAGCGGAGCCCTTGCCAGCCTTCTCAAGCTCAACATGCCCCAAACGGAACTCCTAGGGTTTCCCGTCCAGTCTCCTTCCATCCCAATAGTGCTTTTCCTGTGGGCATTTCCACCATCCACCCCGACACCTAAGCAAAATACCTAGAAGTTGAACTTAACTGGCTCCTCTCTATTACTACCCACATCTGTCATTTCATTCATTCATTCATTCATTCATCCAACAAACTATCATCAAGCCCCGTTACCTCCCAGATGTTGGGCTAAACAGTGGTAGGTGAAGCGTGATTTCTCTCTTCGTGAAACACATAAATGACTGGCTGACTTTACCTCTACGGTGTTTCTTCTCTCTGTCCTTCCTGTTGTTGCTACTAGCAGTTGGCATGTAAAGAATGCTCAATTAATCCTTATTGGATGAATGAATACATGAGAAGGAAACTCTCTGAACATCTGCTATGTATAGTGCACAGATTATGTCACAGCATACCGATGTCATTACAAATATTTCGAAGCTCACATTATGAATCAATAGAAGCCAAAACAGTTGCCCAATTCAGCTGGCAAAGCCCCAGTGGAGCATTAGTCTGTTTTCCGTGTGGTGGGCAAACACTCAGATGGTCTGGGCTTTCCGTGGAGCTGACGGGGTGTTTTGGCAGAGACAGGCCCAGCCGGACCAGTCTCCGCCTCTTCCAGGCACACACATGTCTCTGAGTGGCACAGATGGCCCTCAATTTCTAGAGTTAAGGGTACGTGTAAACTCTTGAGAGCTTGTGACCGTTTTAATCGACTCATTTCCTCAGTCTTATGAGTGCCATTTAGTTATTTGTGAATATCAGTACACATCCCCTGCCTCTGAAGTGTCAAGACATCAAAATGAACTGAGATGATTCACGCTGAAGATGGCACAGATGGAGTGCATCCAGGCAAAACTTGGGCATCGTGTGAAATATAGGGGGTGATTACTGACTAACAATGATATACTTTATAATAATGACTTGATGACATTGGCAAGTTTTTTTGTGTGTTTTTTTTAGAAAATTAGCAAAGAAATATTTCCGATATTCCTATATAATTTTACCAGATCCATCAATCACAGAATAAGACCAAGTATCTCCACCTCTCTCTCTTGGTTCTCAATTATTAGCAACAAGGATGGGAACAACTAGGATTAGCACAATTAGGAATTATCCCTGGTTCCACAAACAGCTGACATAGAAAAAGTTTTTCAAATGGCAAGACCAAAAAAAAAAAAAGGCATTTAGAGAATGTGAGGCAGTTACTGAGGTATTTACGGTGAAGCATGCATTCCTCCCTAAATAACCAGCTTCCAGGCTCAAGCTAACAATAGGCAGAGGAAGCAGAGGGTGCTATCAGCTGGGCAGGCACCCACTCTAGGAAGGACATATAAGTCCATTGTTTTACATAATAACAAGTGGCACCATGCACACCAGTTGAGGGATGGGAGGAAGTGGGCACTGAATCAGTGGCGACTGGGTTGGGCATAATAATTCTGGGGAAGAAGGAAACACAGAAGAATGGTAAGGACGTAAGGGTTGACCTTTACAAGGCATGTGGACTGGGTTTGACCTGGGCCTCCCGGTGGAATCTGGCCCATGAGTTACTCCTTTGCCCCGCCACACACAACTGAACGGAGACAGAGGTTAACCTGGCCTCCGAGTGCCCACCCACCTGTCCGATGCAGAAGACTTTCAGTACCTGAACCTTTTCCCTCTTAAATGGCTTTAAGCAGACAGATGTTTCTTATCTATCAGCTAAGGAGAGAAGTCCAGGTTCATGGATTGAGACAGTGAGCCCAGTCAGGTTCTCAAGAGAGTTCCTGGCACTCTCGGTTGGGTTGATTTTGTTCTTGGCGCTTTGAGCTTTTGCTTGGCACAGGGGTATGTCAGAAACTGTTTCCCAGTCTCATACGTATTGGCTTTTTGGGGTTTGTTTCTTTAGAAAAGGATGGTGAGGTTCTACCATTTAACGCACATGAATTCAACTAGAGGTGGTCAGCCTGGGTGATGAAAGGGAAAACCTGTATTAGAGCCAAGGCCCCGAGCAAGCATTCTGGAGACCGGGGTGGGGGTGGGGCGGGAATCTCAGACATCTTAGGTTTTCTGCCTTGACCAGCCTCGGTCCTCTAGCGCCTCTCAGAGTCTGGGCATCTCATTCGGTTTAGTAGAGTCCTGGTAGTTGAAGAAATGATTTAAGAAATATTTGGATGATTGGTGATTTACTCCCCATGTACTGACTCTGTTGGCTCCATCCCTCAGATAAGAAGCAAATTCACAATAAATAGGAATAGAATTATTTATTGCAATTCCACGCTACTCTTGAATGCTCTCACCCTCTTCCCCCTTGGGCACCACCGGGTGCTGCCTGTCCCAAATCAGTGGTGACTCCTGACTTTCCATTCCAGAGGGCAGTTCAGAACTCTTAGCCTGCCAGCTGTCTAAGAATTGGCTTCCCCATGGGCCTGCTCAGCTACTTCTGTTGCTAGCTAGTGTAACTGATATCAGTTTCTCTTTTCCAACGTGGGTCTTTTTCCTTTTTTTAAAAAATTACAACTCAGCTTCACATGACATTTAATTTTGAGTGCGGTCAAAACATAAGAAAATAAAAGGAGAGGGTGTTGGGCACACTCTGGTATTTCATGCATTTCCTGACATTGTGTACAAAAGTTAATTCTGTCTGGAGGAGATAGGTTTGATTATTTGCAATTCTGTTGCTTGGCAGAGAAAAGGTTAAAGGTGAGTGGGTGACCTCTGGGGCCCCTCCGGTGCGGGGGGCACCTGAGCATGCCTTTGGCTAACCAGAAGAAGGAAGCCGGGACTTACGTTCTGTTTGCCCACGATGTTGTCGAAGGGCAGCTCGGGGCTCCAGGACCCCTCCGTGAACGTCGCCCCGCTGTTCCTCCGGTCCGAGGAGCTCACTGCCTCCTTGACAATGTCTTCGGGCAGAGACAGCAGACTCTCCTCCGGCTGCTGAATTAAATAGGTCTCTATGTTATGCTTCCTCAAGAACTCATTCCTCTCTTTCCCATGGCCCTCTTCCACGTCATAGTCACCGTTGAGGCAGTCGAGGGTGGCTTTGGAAATGTGAATCCTCCTGGGGACACAAAGCGTACGTCATTATCCATCCCCGACGCGGCCTGTGCAAAGCCAACATCAGGGCCCTGTGAGGTCATGTCCTCAGGGACAATGTGTGGTCCCCTGAAAAAATCAGAAAGAATAAAAGAAAACAGAAATCCAAGCAAAAAATCAACAAGCAGGGCTTCGCAGAATTCACCCCAAGGGACACGGCAGCCTCTGGTGAGCACAGCCCTGCTGAGCCGCCGCACATACATCCTTATTCCAGCTTTTCTTGTGACTGTCAGGCTGGCCTCAGCAACCCTTAAGAATCAGTGATTTTTACCAAAAAACCAAACAATCCATTTAAAAAATGGGTGGAGGACCTGAATAGACACGTTGCCAAAAAGGACATACGGATGGCCAGTAGACATACCAAAAGATGCTCAATGTCCCTAATTGTCGGAGAATTGCAAATTAAAACCAGTGAGATATCACCTCACACCTGTCAGAATAGCTACCATCAACAGATCAACAGATAACAGGTGCTGACAAGGATGTGGAGAAAGGGATCCCTTGTGCGCTGTTGCTGGGAATGCAGACTGGTGTAGCCCCTGTGGAAAGCAACATGGAGGCACTTAAAAAAAATAAAATAAAAATGGAACTGCCTTATGACCCAGCGGTTCCACTTCTGGGAATTTATCCAAAGAAACCCGAAACACTGATTGGAAAGAATAGATGCAGGGTTATTTACAATAACCGAGATTTGGAAGCTCAAGCGCCCATCAGTAGTGAGTGGATAAAAACGCTGGGGTACATTTACACCGTGGAATACTGCTGGGCCATACAAAAGAAGGAAATCTTGCCCTCTGGGACAGCCTGGAGGGGCCTGGAGAGCGTTACGCTAAGTGAAATAAGCCAGGCAGCGAAAGACAAGTACCATATGATTTCACTCATATATGGAATCTAATGAACGAAATGAACTAACAAGCGAAATAGAGACAGACTCATAGATACAGAGCAGGTTGACAGCTCCGGGGGGTGGGTAGGTGCTGGGTAAAGAGATTGAGCAAAAAAGCAAAACAGAAAACACTCGTGGACACAGAAAAAGGCAGCAGTGAGTGATTTCATTTTTTCAGGGCTGTTGATTATATTGGGAAAACAAGTTCCATAAATGTTTCTGAACCCAAAGGCAATTTTTGTCCCAAATAACCAAGCAACAATGACAGCTCTCTTGTCGTCTTCCCTCATTTCTTTAACTTGTCTAAAATCTTCATAAGAATCAAGGCAAGCCCCTCAAGACCACAGAGCAACTTTCCCTGAACTGTGTGCACGGCAGGGAGCAGACAACAGAGCCGTGGCCACGTGCCGGCTGGCCACTGGCCGGCCCCACTCACAAGGTGAGTGACTCATTCCTGCACAGTCATCAGGCACTGCAGCTCATGAGTCAAGTTTCTTTTTTTAACAAAAGAACAGATGACATCAAGGGCTTTAAGGCTCACACTGGAACGTGGAAATTGCACATGGTGACTCATTCGGGGAGGGTTTTTCTGTGTGCTCCTGTCTAATTCACCCGGATGCCTTACAGTGCCGTAGGGTGCTGTGGGTAGCCTAGCATGGTAGTTACCTATAGGAACTCTGGCAGGATTGAGGGATCAAAACCCTGGCTCTGCCACTTACTTGCTAGCTGATAGGTCTTGGGCAAGTCCATTTTCTCATCCATGAAAATGGGAAAAATAATAGTACCCACTCTTAGTGAATGAGTCCACAGTCAACCACTGAGCAATATCGGCACATTGTACTTCTGCTACTACTTCTACTTCCTTCTTACTCATTTCGCTCAATTCCTGCTTATAGTGACAATAAGTCACTGCAAAGGATACCCAAAACACCCAGAAACTACCAAGGATGCATTTCTGATCCTGCAAAGCACATTCTCCACCTTTTGCAAAGTGGCATCCTTGCCTAGGGTCAGAACACAAAAACGGAAACGTGCAAAGATATTGGAGCTCTCTCC
Source organism: Vespertilio murinus (assembly GCA_963924515.1). NCBI lineage: Eukaryota > Metazoa > Chordata > Mammalia > Chiroptera > Vespertilionidae > Vespertilio > Vespertilio murinus. The sequence continues at coordinate 3,671,617 of OZ004717.1, read as the reverse complement.
AGAAACATGCTGAGTAAGCACGGAATGTTCCCACGGCGGATTTTGTCAGCACGTACTCAGTAATGTTGACCTCGGGGATCAGAAAGGTCATTTGACCTCCTGTGAAATGGGTGTCCCAGACCTGTCTCTCTGGTCAACCTCAGAGCTCCGGCTAGAAGGCTGTCCTTTTCTCTCAGGCACAGTGAAACCCCCAGAAGGGTAGTCAAAGCTATTATGATATGACTGTCTCCATGCATCATCTTTATAAAGTCTTATGGCTGGTGTTCTCTTAAAATAATTAAGTTAAATGCCAACCCCCACTTGGTATTTTCCCTGGGTTCTTCGTTTTATTACCCTGCATCAGTACGCGGGGGGAATAATATTTGCACACACTGAATCAATATTATGTTCTCCATAGAGAAAGACATCCTCACCTTCACTCATTACTGAATCTTCTGCTCAAGTTCTAGTCAATTTACACTTACACGTTTTGATAGAAACTGGGCTTTAGAGATTCCTTTGACCACAGCTGCTAGCTGGGGTTTTGGAGTAAGGACCGTGTGGAAGAGATTCTGGTGATTAGGTTTATCTACCCCAGTTTGCCTCTCTGTTGACTAACGAGTTTGCCGACCACTGATCTACAGAAATGAGTCAGGCAGTATCCTCATATATTGACTGTCAGGTAAACCTGGTATTTTCTGCTAATTTTAAATGCCAGGATATAATAATTATAGTTATGACAGTAAGTAAGATCTAACCATTTGGTAACACTTTATTTTGCATAAACGGTATCTTGTAGTCAAAGCTATTGTGACATGACTGGCTCCATGGATCATCTCATAGAATTTCCCTCTTCCTGGCAGGCACCCCCTCCCTCATTTTACTGATGATAAAACTGGCCCAGAGACCAGGAGTAAGTGCCTGGCCCAGAGCCACATCCCTGGGAGGTCACAAGCAGTGCTGGATGGAGACAAGGACTTCAAGGTCCTTGTAAGACCCTACATCTGTGCCACATGGTAACCGCCACAAACACAACTACAGTGAATGTCTACTGGGCACAGGACCAAGGACTGGATATGCATTTTCTCATTTAACTAAAGCTCAAAAACAGTGGTCCTCAAAGTGTGGTACCGATGCCAGCACCATCAGCATCACTTGGGCACTTTTGGGAAGACATAGTTTTTGTCCCACCCCAGACATACTGATCAGAAAGTCTGAGGGTGGGGCCCAGCCACCCAAGGTTTACCCCCCACCCCGGTGATTTAGATTCCAGTGGAAGCTCAGAGAGACCGAAGAATTTGTATGGAGCTACATGGCTGGTGTCTGTGGCGGGGAAAGGATTTTAATTTAATTTTGCAAGACTCCAGGGTCCAGGCTCTCAACCATTACACAGTGGGGTTGTGGGCCTCCCTTCTTTTTTTTCCTTCCTACGTGCCAAGCATTGTAGTGCCAGGCTCCTGGGGACGACACATTGAAGGCCCTGAGATTAATAATAAGAGGTCAGCCTTGAGCAAACTGGACTTATGAATTAACATGGGAGGCAGTAAAGTGTGGTGAGGCTCTTCATAATATTTACTACGTGGGGCGTTGTAAAATCAAAGGATGTGCTGTAGTAGTGATATTTAGCAGACTGGCTAGTTCATAGTAGGTACTTAATACATGTTCAGAATCAGGGGCAAACTCTCTTACTGAAAGGAAAAGTAAGCTGAGTTTATTCATATATATATATATATATATATATATATATATATATATATATATATATTGGCAGGGATGGGAAATAATCAGATATTTAAAAAGCCATTTGGATTTATAAGAAAAATAAAAAACCCCAAATCTCAGACCATGAAGGGTTCTATCTTCTTCCAAATAATTGCTTCTTAGATCTATACCCCTGAATTCTGCACCAGGGGAACCTGCTTCCCCAAAGTGGGCCAATGACCAGGGGTAGGAGGGCGAGGGCTTTGCTCTGGCTTACCCAGGGATCCCTCCAGATTCAAGTTTATTCGCAATATCCACGTCCCAGGACCAGACGTCAAACTGCCACTTCCGCAGGCCCAACACGCCACACAGCACTGAGCCCGAGTGGATTCCGATTCGCATGTCAACGTCATGCTTCGTCCTTGACCGCACATACCTGTTGACATAGATGAATGGAGAGATTCACATGTAAGGCCAGAGTGGGCCCACATTCTACACGGTTATCTCAAACACAGTGGAACCTTTATGTAACATCCCTCCCTTGTCATAAACTCCTTCCTGGCCGCCGCCTCAGAGCAGTGGTCCCCAGACCAGAGCACTCACGTTCCTGGGCTGAGCTGGGCCACCTGCTGGGGCGAGGAAGATAACATCGAAACTCCCATTTGTTTATTATCTGGAAAAGCTGCACTGAAATTTGGTAACCTGGGTTGACCTTAGCAACCCGACAGAGCCCATGCTGGCCTCTGACCCTGAGCATGGAGGAGGATTCTTGAGAGAAGAGGAAGAGTTCTGTCCTCAGAGGGTCTCCTCTGGGCTCACACAGTCCTCCTTCACTTTCAGAGTATTTCAAACCATCTCAGTTCATGAGTTAAATGACCCCATTTATGTAGGAAAATTTCAACTCTTAGGACACAATACTTTGAAATATAACAACTAGAAAAAATTTTCAGCGCCACGTGGACATTCAATTGTTATTTTATTTCAAAATGCTTAAAATTTGTTCAAATTAAAGATGATTTACCCATTTTTCGTTGAAAAAGAAAAACCACAAGTGTCCCATATTTGTTGCTTTTCTGTGATGATAGGTTGCTATTAATATTCTCTCTAGCAAACATTTGGGGGAAAACCCAACTTGCTTATTTTGTTTAATGACGGCAGTTTTAGAAGGCGGAAGAAATTGCTTTTCACAAGAAAGCTGTGCTCTGCAGAGAGGATTCTGAACAAGGAAGTTTGGAAATGTTGCCATTTCCTCGGGAACGAGGCTGTCAAACATGAGTTATGTCATCTGTCAGAATACTCAGAGCTGCACACTCACTAATTCGTTTTCAGATCTTCCAAATGAAATGTGTTGGTGGGGGTTGTGCCCATTTGTTAAAAATATCAAAAAGCTACTGCCTTCTAATGAGTTTGCAAGAAAAACTCAGAGCTACCAGAGAAGCAAATTTATGACAAGCCTTAAAGGGAACTCGGGCATAACTGACTTAAAAACAGTCAGTGGTCCAAGGGCGCCCCCTAGATCTCCCTGCCTTTATGAGAGGCACATTTAGATCTGATAGCCAATAGAGACAGGTACTATAGAAATAATCTGAATCTGGAACCTGGCCTTTCTACCAATGTACCCCAAATTATTAAGATTCTTAAAGTAGAATATATTATGTGCAAACCCACTGCTCTCACTAAACAAGAGAACAGAAAGATTTTAGTACAGCAATTGAATTGAGATATTTAAAATTATTACTTATTTCACCATTATCCTTTGAAACGTGTTTTATAGTATGTTTTTAAATGTGTGAATGTAATAGAATAGACAATAAATAGCTTATATACAATAACAATAATCCTATATAATAAGACTAATATGCAAATTGAACAGCTGAACGAATGGTTGCTGTGACGCACATTGACCACCAGGGGGCAGGTGCTTAATGCAGGAACTGGCCCCTGATGGTCAGTGTGCTCCCACAGGGGGAGCGCCACTCAGCCAGAAGCCCTGGGCCGGGCTCACAGCTGGTGAGCTCAGCAGCGGTGGTGAGAGCCTCTCCCTCCTCCATGGCAGTTAGACATCCCCTGAGGGCTCCCAGACTGCGAGAGGGCACAGGCTGGGCTGAGGGACCCCCTGAGTGCACGAATTTCGTGCACCGGGCCTCTAGTTATTATTATTATCATTTTGGATAAAGAGGAGAGATCAAACCGGCCCCTAGGATATAATGGAAAATTCCCAGTACGGACACAAAGTCTTTCCTGATCTGTCCCTGGGCCTCAGCTATTAGTCTCACCTCTCATGCACCCACTGGACTCCGGCCTTTCACAGCAATTTGTTGTCGCCTGATTCCTGTGTTTCCTCTGCCTCAGGGATGCTCCTTCAGTCTGGAATGTCCATTTCCTCATTTACCTGAAGCCTCGATTGCGTGCCTTTCCGAGTGTTCCTATTGCATCCCGCGTGAGCCATACCCGAGGTGCCTCATTGTAACCATCTGTCTCCCCTACTGGATTCTAAACCAATTGAATTGAAGATATGGACTTTGCATGGCTCAGCGTCATATACCCCTCTCCCCAACGTCTGTCTGGAACTTGGCCAACACTCAGTAAATGTTTATTGAATGGAAGGGTGGATGGATGAATGGATGGGTGTCATGTCCCCACATATCTAAGTTCTCTGATGAAGAGTATAAGCTCCTTGAAAGCAGTATTCTGAGTAATCCTTAAATCTCTCACAGCCCGAAGGATCGTGCCTCTCTTAGAGCTGGGCTTAGAAACACGACTCCCCTTTTAGGGAAAGAGTAAATAAGTGAATGATTCCATGTGCAAACCTGGGCCTCTGTATTCTCTGTTCCCAACAGGCTGTGAGATCTTACAAAGTTATTTTTTTTTTAAAGCTGATGTTGGTTGAGAACATAAAAACTATTGAAATACATTAGATATAAGGAAGACAGCCAAAGAGATTAGAAATAACGCTTATTGCTAAAGGGTGCGATGATTCTTGTCCCTGGTGAAGATTCTAGCTTCTGGGCCATGGTTTTGACTTACAAGTTAAAAAGATACAGTTCTCTTTATCGGCTGATGATGAAAAGAGTAAGGGCCATTTGGAAAAACTTAACAAAACAAGAGGAGAAACAGCATCCAGCAATGGAGAGGAGCATTTCAGTGTCTGTGAGGCAGGTCATTGGGAGAGGTCACCTGTACTGCCCACCAACTCTATCTTGTGCTGTAATATCCAAGCACATGGCAGGATTGCACTTTCCTATACATTCCACGTTACTTTGGCCAATAAAATGTGAGCAGTAGTGATATGAGTCACTTCTGAGTAGAAACTTTAGAAGTCTGGTTAACCACACCCTTCTTTCCTTCCTTCCTTCCTTCCTTCCTTCCTTCCTTCCTTTCTTTCTTTCTTTCTTTCTTTCTTTCTTTCTTTCTTTCTTTCTTTCTTTCTTTCTTTCTTCTTTCTCTCTCTTATTTGTCTATCATCAGTCAATAACCTTGGAAACGGAGCCTTCATAACCAGGTTCTTGTAGGAGGCAATGTACTGTGGTGCCCTGCTACTCCCCCAACCCTCCCATAGTGGACAGGAAATGAGAGTGAAAAATAAATCTTTGCTATTTTAAAGCACTGATATTTGGGAGATGTTTGTCACTTCAACATAACCAGCACTGTCCTGACTGTTGCAATCATCAATCTCACTCCATGTTCTTCTCATTACATGCGAGTCACTGGAGTGTAGAGGTTAACCCGGATTCTAGGGCCAGCTGACATGAGTTTATGTCTTGCTCTTCCATTTATTAGCTGCACTTCTATCTATAAAATGGGAATAACAATAGCATTGTGGTATTAGGCGAATAAACATATGTGGAGAGCTGTGAGTAATGTCTGGCACGTACTAAGTCCTACTTAGCTGCTTTTCATATATGTAGGAGCTGCAGCCCAGGAAGGCACAGGATTTCATTGTGGTCACATAGGATTCTAGGACTAACGTGGGGCTGTTGTGTTTGTAAACCTCACGCTCTTTGCAACGTGGCGTGTGATGCTTGGCATATAGCTTAATGTGACCTTGAGTTTCAGCGGTTGTAAATAAAGCGCTAGTTGGTTGCTTCACGTGCAGAGCCCCTGTGAGTCCCACGGGAGATAATGGCTGTATGAGTGCTTTGCTGACTAATTGTGAGGGACGAGTACACCGCACACCACGCCAGGGCCATTAGGTAATTAACATTGCCCAGGGAATGCACTGGAACATCTCAATGAAAAGACACTTAGATTTTTTTTTCTTCTTCTGCAAAAGAAAACTCATGAGAGACAAAGCCCCTTTATGGCTTTGTCTGTTTTCTTTCTTTTTGTTATGTCTGGGGTTTGGCTTCTATAAAAGATAGGAATGAAACTGTGTGAAAATAATGAATAATTCACAGACGCTGGTTCTCTCCGGGAGGCCAACCTGGTGGGCACGCAGACCACCGACACGCACCACGTGCTTCAGGTTCTCCAGGTGGGGGTGGGGGTGGGGGACCGGGAGCATCTTCCAAGTGAGAGGGCAGCGGATTCTGCCCAGTTGCAAATTGTGTTCTTCCAGGGCCATCAGCTGTGCCTCCTCGGCCACAAATAAAGAGGAAACGACTAGAGATCGCCGGCACTAGAAACACCTGTGCCCACTCTCTCTTCTCTGGGGCCTCGGAGCACCTGGAGGGCAGGGAGCTACCTTTCATCTACACGCCCAGCTCTTGGCACAGCGCTGAGCACAGGGGCCTGGCCAGCGCCCTAGGTAGCCACTGCATTGATGGCACAGCTCAAAGGCGTTCTTGCTTCACAGTCCCCTGTTGACCCAAGATGCTTCTAAGGGAACCACAGAGATGTCTCTGGACCTGCCATTTGGGGAGAAGGGGTGACCTTCCACATCTGACCCCTTCAAACAATGCACCTTTGCCCTCCTGGTTTTCGTGTTGCACTTCGAAGATTTCTTTTAAATAAGGAATCCACATAATAATAATAATAATAATAATAATAATAATAATTTTAAGCTCTATATCAAGTATCAAGCTGGGAACCAATCATGCAAAACCTAACCAGCAAAAGATTGAAGATCATATTCCTTTTCATTGAACTGTTAACGAGGAATGCTTGGTATATGGTCAGAGGTGAAGGATCTTATGCCCTGGCTGGTTTTGCTCAGTGGTAAGAGTGTCAGCCCACCCAACCGAAGGGTCATGGGTTTGATTCCTGGACAAGGACATGGACCTCGGTTGTAGGCTCAATCCCTGGCCTGGGTCAGGTGTCAAGTGGGAGACAACCAATTGAAATGTCTCTAGCATAGAGGTCTCCCCTCTTCCTCCTCCTCTTCCTCTTCCTCATCCTCCCCTCCCACTCTTTCTGAAAATAAATAGAAAACTGAAGTTTAAAGAAAGATGAAGAACCTTAGAATTTTTTATTTCAATTTAAGGGCTTTAAGTGGTTCTCTTTGGCTAATGAATCCATTCACAGAAGGTGCTGGAGCAATGGCAGGAGGAATACTCTAGTAGCCGCCCTTGGTCTGTCTGTTAGACTCTCTCCACTGTGGAATACCTGGAGGAACAGGGGGCAGACCTCAGCAGAGTAGCGTGCAGGACTGTGGGGTGGAGAACACCAGCTCCTCAGCTTTGGGGGTGGAGACAGGAGTTCCCCTGCTGCGCCTACCACTGGCTGGTTGTGGGAGCTGGAGCAGCTGACATAGGCTTTCTCAGTGCAAAGCACTCACCATCACCAAGAGCGTGGGATCTGCGTCAAAGCAGCCTGGTGTGCCGGGGGAGTAGGGAGGAGAGAATTCTTCACTTACTCGCTGTAGACACTGGGCTAGCTGCATTATCAGTGTCCAAGTCCCAGGTTTCTCAGGGGTGATGGGAGCGAGCCGTTAGCATGGTTTACAAAATCATGTGCATAAAGCACTTCCCCTGGTACAATCTGAACACAAACGTAGTGGCTACTCCTAACTTTTGTCAGCAATACCAACTTATAATTATACAACAGTTACACAGGTTGAAGCAATGAATGTGACGACTCTCTCCTTTTTGCTAAAACTGTGCTTGCATTTGCTCTAGTTGCATTGAAATAGCTTCTACTGGCCCATTTGACATACCAACTGGGCAGGTCCTAGATATCAGTTGCTTCAAAAGGTTGAACTAGTGTATGATGCAGGGAGAACTGAGTGATTGGTCCTCAGCTGCCTGGAGGGAGTTAGTGATGGAGGTGAACTAAGGAAACTGGAGGTTAAATCGCCCGCTCAAGGTCAGCAAGGAAGGGCCCCAGGCTGAGTGCTCTGTGGACACGTTGCTGCCTGTACTCCCTTCAGCGTTAGTCCCCTGTTTTGGAGGTGGACACAACATGGGAGCACTGATGTCGACCCCTGTCCAAAACAGTGTGGGCTAGTGAGGAGAGGCGAGAGGAAAGATCCAGCCACTATTTCCCTTCACAGGGTTTTAGGACCTTCTCTCTTTGGTAAAAATAGATATTAAAAAAAATGGAGGGTGTGTGTATGTGTGTGTGTGTACTCTACAATGCATATTTCTTTAAACACACAAGCATTTTCTTATGCTGTTAAATATTAATGTAAACCGTGATGCTTAATGATGACTCATTTTCCTATTTTGTAGTATGCAAAATTAATCCCACCATTTCCCTGCCTTTGGACATTTATGGAGTTACTTACAAGCTGTGCATTGGAAATTATCCTGTCAGAGCCTCGTTCCTCCTCTGAAAATTGGGGAAGTATGAGTAGTTTCCTCACAGGGTTGTTGTGAATTAGGTGAGGGGAGTTAGGAAGATCATTTAATACAGTGTCTGCCTGGTACAAGGTGAACATTTAATCACTATAACTAGATATATTCAATCTTCACCATTATAAATACTTTTGCAAAAAATGAAATTATCCATAGACTAAACACTGCTGTAATTGCTGTATTTTTAAGAGGAATGTGGTCTTATGGATGCTACAGTTAATAGCATTACAGAAATGGTGAGAAAAGGGGTTTTAGGAGGAGAGGGAGAGAAGAGGAGGAGGAGGAAGAAGAAGAGGAAGAGGGAGAGGAGGAAGAGGAGGAGGAGGAAGAAGAAAGGGATGGAAGAGAGCCAATGGAGAGAAGAAAAAGTGAAAAGGAAGGGTGAGCAATAAGAAAGAGGACAAGAGAAAGGAAGAATGCCAGGAGGCATGCAGAGAGCCTGGGCATTCTTGTAAGTGAGGAAAGCAAAATAACTCCCGTTTCTCATCCCTTGTCCTGCCATGTTGCTTGGAGGCCACCCTGCCACAGGGATTGAGACCTTGGCTCCAGTTTACCAGCTGGGGACAAGCCAGTTCCTGCTTGGCATTCTGGTGTCATCCTATGCCTTTTACTGGCTGCATTGAAAGCACCAGGCTCTGCAATTTTCATTAAGTTCACCAAGGAAGACTTCTGTAGATCATTCACAAAGATAGTGCTTATAACGGAGCCCACCATTAATGTGGTGTCTTCTCAGCCATCGAGCCTCCCCAGAATAGATCAGGGCATGGGAAGACGAGCCAGCCTGCTTCATAGAGCTATTATGTAAGCCCATTTTAATTAATTTTATGAATAGGCATGCATAAGACGGCATTAAATGCCTCATTAGAAATAAAGTTACATGCCATTGCTTTTTTTGGTCATTCATCTAGCTAATAGGTTTCTAAAATCAAATGTTTTTTAATGGAATACATTCAATCTGAGGCTTGACTAAGGCTCATTATCTTGCTATTCTGACATTTGCAGACTTTTCTCCACTTTCAATATTGGTTCTGCTAATTTATTAGGGATGTATGTGAGGTCTCCTAATAATGATCCTTTGGTATAATGATCCTTTGGGTCTAAATGTCAGATTTCATCACCAGAAGCAATTACTGGTTCTCCATCCAAAGAACTACAGTAGCAACACCTAGTAAAAGACACAGACAGGAAAGTGGTCTCCCTTACATTTGTGCTTCTGTTTGTCTAGACCAGCCATGGGCAAACTACAGCCCGCGGGCCAGATGTGGCCCGTTCGGCTGTTCTATCCGGCCCTCGGAGCCAAAAGAGCAGAGGGTTCTCTTGCTTTCCCCTCTGCTCCTTCACCAGCAGCCCAAGATGAGAGTGCCAGCATGGTCAGGTTGCTTTTGTTCTGGCCCTCCAGTCCAGTTTAAGAACCCATTGGGGCCCTCGAGTCAAAAAGTTTGCCCACCCCTGGTCTAGACACTCACTTCTGAAACATGTGGTGCTTGAATTAGCATCAATGGCAGCTAAATCCAGCCATTCTGATGTTAGCACCCTGTCTCCACTTGTCTGTGATTGACGGAGAATCTCTCTCACAAAGTTAGACTGATCTGTGAACAAGAGACCTGGGTCCCTTTGAGTTGGTTTGCTTTTGGGCCAGAATTCTCATGTCACCTTCAGCAAAAAACTACCGGAGCTGCCAGGATCCAGAGAGCCAAGATGTTGATGCATCTCATGTTCAAAGCACCAACCAGCCTCTTACAGCCATTCTGCATCTGGCACTGCTGTTGGGATACTAATTCTGAGGAAAGGCCAGAAAGAGGGACAAGGACAGACCCTGACAGGGTGGGGACAGTACCACCACAGGGATCCAACTGTGATGACAATTACCCAGGTGGCCATCTGGTCTGGGGAAACCAGTCATCAAATGGGTTATTGACAATGACATTACATTACAACCCGTGCAGTATAACGCTACACGTGGTTCCACACTCTATGGCTTCTGCAGAGTTTTCTGGCAGAAGTAACTGCCTTTTGGGCTGAATAAAAAATTGCATCCCTTGCAAGTAATAGTTGGTTAAGATGGTTAATTATTTGATAGAGCGGCATCACTGGGATTCTCTTCCACACACACGTGTGTGCAAATGTTGCCCGGTAGGCATTCCCAAGAGTACGAGGCCTGACCGGAGAGAAACTCTAGAAGGCTGAGCCAGTTGCAACCAAGGCTCACCCAAACCCAGAGCTCTTGCTTTCCCCCTGCACCTGGGGAATTAATGCTGGACCTCAAGTCCCTTCCGGTATAATCAAGGAGCTGTTTGAGTATTAATAGATTCTGACTCATGCAGCTTGAAAAGTATCCCACTGAATCGTCTTCTTCCAAAGGAGTAAAAGCAGCACTCTTTATTATGTAGCAATGAGAGAAGGCCTTGAGTCATTCCAGCCCATCCACATCCCATTTCTCACTGTCCCACTCCAGAACTTCAGAAAGGAGGCCGCGGATCAGAGAAAATGGCCAGGAGGGGCACGATCCTCTCCAGAAAGATAAATGGCAATGCTCTAATTATCTTAAAGAATTCTAATCAACACTGTTCATTTCTCAAGCAAGGCCATCTGTGCAGCATACCTATTGCTTAAGCTTAACATGCAAAGTTCTATGGAAAATTTGTGTAGGAAGAACTAAAGAAGATGTGGATGATTGGATCATAAAATAAATACGTGATGAGATATTACTCAGCCTTCAAAAGAAGGGAATCCTGTTACTGTGTCAACATGGATGAACCTGGAAGGCATTGTGCTAAGTGAAATAAGCCAGATAGAGAAAAAACAAATACTGGATATGTGAATTAAAAAAAATGGTTGCATTCATAGAAACAGAGTGGGAAGGTGGTTTCTGGGCACAATGGTGGGGAAGGGAGAAGACGTTGGTCAAAGGTACAAACTTTTAGTTATAAGATAAAAGTAAGTTCTGGGGATTGGATGCATGGCAGGGTGATTATACTTAATCATACTGCAGTGTAGACTGGTAATTTGCTAAGAGAGTAGATGAGTAGAACTCTTAAAAAAAGGAAGAGGAAAAGATAACCATAGGAAATAATGGATATTAATTAGCTTGATTGTGATAGTCATTTCACAGTGTTAGCGTATATCAAGTCATCACATTGTGCCCTTCGAATATGTGCAATTTTATTTGTCAGTTATACCTGAATACAAGAGAAAAACCAAAATGAAAAAACTTAAAATCATGGGCCTAGCCAGTGGCCATGGACAACAGGGGGGTGAGGGCATATGTAGAGAGGGGTTTGGGATGGGAATGGGGGGATGAGGACAATTATGTGATACTATAATCAATAAAAAATTTTTAAAAAACGGCTCTGGAGAGTTCTGCTGTTGCACTCCCATGAGGCCCACCCTGGGGTGGCCCTTTACTGATTTCCTATTGGCCAGAGGATAAGGTCCAGCCCCTCAATGGCCCAGAAGGCCTTGCAGCCCTTGCTGCTCCAGCCCTGCAGTGTGCCTGCCGCCACCCGTTCCTCCCCAGGTCCCAGGTCTCGATCTCTGCACCTGTCAGTCCTGTCTTCCAGGCTCTCATGCACCCTCAGGATCTGGCTAACGTCTGCTCACGTTTCAGGAGACAGCTCAGGAGACTCTGCTCTGCAGAGCCTCCTCCAGCACCCAGGATTGAATGAGCTGTCCCTTCTTTATTCCCCACAAGCACCCCGGATTTGCTTCATCACAGCGCTTATTGTTCCTTCTTGAAATTGCCTATGTGCTCGTCCCTCCCACAGGGAGTCTCCGTAACCTCCCTGAAGACGAGCGTTCCGCTCCTCTTGTTCCTTGCCGTATCCCCACGAGGACGATGGGAATGCAGATTTGTTGCACAGACAATGGGAAGTGAGGAATAAATCGAACATCCCGAAACGACTAGGTTCATCTGGGAGAAGCAATGGGTACGCAGTGTTCACGAAACAAATCAGGACGCCCCCTTTCAACATGCATGCGATCTACCGCCAAGGATCGATGCAGCGTTTGTCTCTCCTGTCATGCTCCTTGAAGACCTGGCATTAGGAGGGGGACCCCGAATTACCTGATGGTTTTGATCATGCTGAGGCCCATCTCCACGCAGCAGTGGGCGTGGTCCTGGCGGGGCTCAGGAAGCCCGGAGACGCAGTAGTAGCAGTCCCCCAGGATCTTGATGCGGAGACAGTGATGCTCCTGGAAGAGACAGAGGGAGAGGAGAGGGCTCAGTCAGCAGGTGGTCAGCGCTCCAGAGCGGCTGGGAAGGAGGGAAGCAAGGTCAGGTGGTCGGCACCGTGGGTTAGAGACCCACCTCTGCATTGTACCTCCACTGTCTTCCTAGGGAAGGAGACATTACCCTAAGTAGGGGTTTGAAGGGCTCAGAGGTAGAGCGGAGACGTGGGAAGACCCTGGATATTGACCTTGACAGATTCAGCACCGTATCTCAGCGCTGCCGGGCACTAGCTTTCTGATCTGAACACCCTCATGTGGACAGGCCTGGCAAAGAGCGGGCATTCAACCTGCGGGTTCGGTGTTCCCCTAGGAATCCTACCCCCTGCGTTGTCTTTCTTCTCTCGCAGAGCCTCTGAATGAACGGGCTTTAGCAGCCTTTAGCCCAACCACCAGCACTTAAAATCATAAATCATTTAGAGATTCCTACTCTTTCAAATCTGTTAAGTCTCTTCCCATGGAGGTTACGGGCACCTTAAGGACTGGGGCTAACTGTCTGAGAAGCAGGACCCAGTTGTCTGGTGGCTTCCCAGTCTTGAACACGTGATTCTTACAAAGCTCCAAAGCCTAACGAGCCCCAAAGAAAAGGCGCAGACTTCAGGGCTGAGCAGGAACTGTCTGAATGTTGTAGCATAGGGGCCAAGAGCACTGGCCGAGGAGTCACACTGCTCGGGGTCAGAGCCCAGACAGCCTACATCTTTCCTGTGTCTTTAGTTAAGTTTCCTAACCTCTGAGCCTCAGTGGCCTCATCTGTAAAGTGAGAACAAGAATAGGACCTGTCGCATCGTGCCTGTGAGGATTACCATGGGAAGACTGAGTGCAGGGCCCAGCGGAGGGGGCACTGAGTTAACGTGGCCTGTCTCGGATGAGGACTTTGACCCCTGTGCCAGTCCTTCACCTCTCTTACCTGTGACCCAGGGCGGGTGACGCTCCCTTTGGTTCTTTTGGATAAATGGGTGAGGCTGAATGACCCTGAGATGCCTTCTAGACCTGAAGCCCCAGGAGCATGGGTCTATCTATGCATTGTGGCTAAGAGGCCCTCCTTATGGGGTGGTATCCAAGGGTAGGGGGTGGGGAGTTGCAGAGAAAGGGCAGCTGAGGTGCCAGCAGCGCCATGGAGGCCCTTGTATAGCCAGGCTGTAAAGCACGGTGCTGGCCTCCTAATCTCATCAGGAGTTAGGCCGTTGTGTTTCGGTAACAAATGAATGCACTTAAAAGCATGGATAAAAGGACGTGTAGGGTGTACTTAGCTCTACTCCCAGTGTAAAGCAAGCGTCAGGTAAGGAGAAGAGACTCAGAACCAGCTCTGGTGCTTCCAGTCTGGATCTGATCTCCAGGGTCTTGCCAAGCCTCCCAAATAGGCACAGGTGCCACCTTCAGAACTCCGAGGGCACGCACAGCGTCCCTGGGTTATTCTGAGGAGCCTGTGGTTCCTGGCTGGTGGCTGCTTCAGTGCTGCTAACTTTGCGAAAGAGCCACTGAAGAGGTCTGACCTGTCAGGGGCGCTCAGGCCCCTCCTCTGAGACCCCCACAGCTTCCGGGCCAGGATGGAGCCCTTCGCCCAGTAGGCCTGGCAGTTTCCAGATTAATGGAGCCCATGGGACAGTTACTAAAAAACCAGAGGCCCAGACGGACGGCTAGAGAGCTCAATTTTGTATGTGCCAAGGAAATATGAAAAACCCATCCACAAGCCAAAATAACAACCCAACCACCACTGCTGATGCCATTGCTTTATTTAAAAAAAAAAAAAGATATTCTTAGAATAAATGCAAATTCTTTGTTTAAATTAAATTAACATTATAAAAACTCACTCTATTGCTCTGTGTGTGTGTGTGTGTGTGTGTGTGTGTGTGTATGTGTGTGTGTGTCTGATTCCTGAACAATGTGGGATTAGGGACACTGACCACCCACACAGTCAAAAATCCACATAATACCCTTTTGACTCACCCGAACCTAACTACCTACAGCCATTCCTTGGTAACTGCAGGGCATTGGTCCCCAGACCCCCCGGAGAGACCAAAATGCTCACGTCAGCCTTCCACACCCGCACTCACTCTTTCATGCGTGTAATGCGTGGAAGACCTGTCTTCTTATCTGTCAATTTGCAGACACATTTTTCTGATCAATTCCTAAGCGCTGTCAGGTGACTTGACAGTAATAGCCAAGCACCTTCCTTTTATCCAAAATTGCTTTGTAAAGTTCCAATTCGGTTCCAGGTTGCTTTGATATTGAAGAGGAAAAAGAGAGTCCGGTGAGGGTCTTCTTGCAGATTTTATTGAGTTAGTCTTAATATAATCCTTTTCCTCCCATCTCGATGGCTTTGATATGATAAAAATCTTGGAAAACCCAGAGGATGTATGAAACCATTTGTGTAGATAAAACTTAGGAGATCTCTACAACCAATTATCAAAGATGGCTCTATGGCCGAAACCGGTTTGGCTCAGTGGTAGAGCGTTGGCCTGCGGATTGAAAGGTCCCGGGTTCGATTCCGGTCAGGGGCATGTACATTGGTTGCGGGCACATCCCCGATAGGGGGTGTGCAAGAGGCAGCTGGTCGATGTTTCTCTCTCATTGATGTTTCTAGCTCTCTATCTCTCTCCCTTCCTTTATGTAAAATATCAATAAATTATATTTAAAAAAATAAAAAATAAAGAAAAGACGGCTTTCTGGTTGGGCAGGGTAGGATGACAGGGATGTGTACTTCCTGTGTTGTCTATATCTTTAGTGATTGAATTTTATAGAAGGAACAGCATTGCTTTTGTAATCATAGAAGAGAAATCAATATAAAATAAAAAGAGAAAAGATTCTCAGGACAAAGACACCGGTGCAGTTAATGCACTTAAAATAGTTGTGTTAGACAACATGATGTTATCTCCTTGTGATCACAGAAATAACAGATGACTGTATTGTCCTTGTGACAATGAGATTGTGGCAAATCCCTTGGGCAGCCCCAGCCCTCAGGCCCACCACCCCTGGGAACCTGGTCTCCCTCCCCTCCGCTGAGGCCACTGTGTTTTCACTGATACAGTGCCATGATCATGTGTGACTAGTGTTTGTGCTCTGAGCCATAGATTTATCAATCCATGTCTATAGATCCGAGACATGCTTTTTTTTCATGCAATAAATATCTTGAAATTCTTTGCACGTCAGTACAGACACAGCTCTCTTCTTGATTGTAATCTGTTGATCGGCTTCCCATCGGGTTCGATTTGTTCTTTATAATAGCAGTTCGGGTTCTTCCAGTTTTGTCAGTCATTTTAAGAAAGGTTTAAGCTGTATTGCGGCCAATCTTGTTAACAAAGGAATATGTTTTTTTGCTTTACAATTTTAAAGACTTCCCAATGGTATACATATTCTTCATTCCTAATTTGGATGGGGAGGGGCAGGTAGGAACTACCGCCAAGGGTCGCAGTGCTGGGTTCTGAGCAGCCCTAACCTCGGGGAAACTGAGGGACTCGATCACGCGGAGAGGATCTCTGACAGGAGGCTGTGAGGTCTCCCGGCATCTTACTAATGCAGTGAGTAAACAGGTTCAGAGTGTGCCATTGCATGGGACGTGGGTTCCCTCTGATGTGCCACATAAGGGAGATCCAAAGCGAGGACTGGTGGCCAGGAGAGAAAGGTCATTACAAAGGCACAGGATTTTGGTGCCGAAAGATGCTCAAGGGGCAAGTCGTGGGCTAAAGCATTTGCAGTGGGGCTTCTCCTTCCTGAGAAGACTTGTTTCCCCTGGCAGAGACTATTAAACTCCCCCCCCCCCCCGCCCGAGGTCTCCTAGCCCAGTGGTCGGCAAACTCATTCGTCCACAGAGCCAAATATCAACAGTACGACGATTGAAATTTCTTTGGAGAGCCCAATTGTTTAAACTTAAACAACCTCTAATGCCACTTCTTCAACATAGACTGGCCCAGGCCGTGGTGTTCTGTGAGAGAGCCACACTCAAGGGGCCAAAGAGGCAGCAACCCATCTCTGAGGTCTCCTGCTCCACCCCTAACATGCCTGACCTTTTGCAAAATGAAGTAGTTGTTACTGCCCCTCCCCATCCAGATTAGGAATGAAGAATGCGCGTTACTATGGCAGCACCTGGCCTTGCTCTGGTCCCAGATGCACCACCTGCCGGTGCTTCTGGGCACACTACTGTACTTCTCTGAGCCTCAGTCACTTGTTCTGTAAAATGGGAATAATGAAGACACTGCCTTGTAGGTTTGTTGTGAGAACTAAGTTAGGTAAGCCAGGAAAACACTCATCACAATGCACTAAAAAAGGCATTTTATGAATATTCAACCATCTTCTCAAAATTCATAATAACTTTACTCCATCACCTATCTGTGCTTAATTTGATGTTTTTTTCTCTCTCTCTTTAAAACCTTTCAATAAGAGTGATATCCCAAAAGGTAGATTACAGAATTTTGTGCCCAGTGGGGATCATTGGGCATGTACCTTCATTCGTTCCCTGCTCCCCCCCCCCCCAGAAAAAATCCAGGTTCCCCCAAATGCCACACCATGCCCTCAGGCTCATCTCTCACTGCATTGCCCTTGCCCTTTATGCTCTAACAATCTCGAGCTCCTTATAGCTCCCATGCCAGCAGCACAGTGTTGCATTTTCACACTCCCCTGCCTTTGCCTCATGGCTCAGCCTAGAACAGGGGTGGGCAAACTTTTTTACTTGAGGGCCACAATGGGTTCTTAAACTGGACCAGAGGGCCGGAACAAAAGCAACCTGACCATGCTGGCACTCTCATCTTGGGCTGCTGGTGAAGGAGCGGAGGGGAGAACAAGAGAACCCTCTGCTCTTTTGGCTCCGTGGACCGGATAGAACAGCCGAACGGGCCGGATCCGGCCCATGGGCCATAGTTTGCCCATGGCTGGCCTAGAAGGTGCGTCTTCCTCTCATCCGATGCCAACAAAGCTCTTCCTCTTTCTCAAGCCCCAGTGGGCACAGGCCCTCTTCTCTGGGTGCTGCTGGATCGCCACCACCATCACCCTCAGCCCGCCCAGCATCTGGCTGGGCTTCCCTTCGCCCACCACCCTGTGCCTGGCATTGCTCGCGCCGCACCGGCCTGCAGTCATTGTGGTCTGGTCCTTCCCCTTTCTGGACTCGGAGCTCTCTGAGGGCAGAGACTGGTGTTGCCTTCCTGGAGTCCTGCAGCTTCCCTGGCACGTGGTCCGGTGTCAATAAATGTTGGTTGAACAACTTGCATTCACTGTTACTGCGCCACCCTTTCTCTGAGTCAGTGGGGTCTATTGTGACACTAAAAATCAACCTTGGTCACATTTGTTGGTCCTCAGGAGAGGGTCATCTCTATCCATCTTAGCGTGTCTGAGCAGAGGTATTCACGACCATACTATGAAGTAGAATGATTTATGTGTAACACGCCAGCCCCATTGATGCAACAATCAAAAGATGGTATATATTCCCCCCCCCCCCCCCCAGTTCCCAGCCCTGCAGGGAAACCCAGCTCTTGTATCAGAGGAGACCCCAGTCTCTACTTCCTCCGTTAGTGCCCTCGTTACCACTGCCCGGGAGCTGCAGGCGTTTCTGCGGGTTTCTGGCAGATCCCTGCCTGTCTGTGTAGCGCACCTCATCCCTTTCCCTCCGGCATCGCTGGATCTCTCCTGGTTTCTGAGTAGCTAGCATCTTTATTTTCATTCTCCTGGCTGACAGTTCCTATCTTCTCACCTCGCTAATAGATATATAATTTAAATACAGTCACATCCACCCTTTCGCTAAATGTGAGGAGCCCTACTCACACACAGAGCACCCGCATCACCCTCAAACCACCCCCCATGCTTCCCTGCAGTCAGTGCACACCCTCCACTGGCAACCGCTCAGCTCTTCGCTGTCCCTGTAATTTTGACTTTTCTAGAGTGGCTTATGTGAAGAATCATAGATGTTTAGCCTTTTGTGTCTGGCTTTTTTTTTTTTTTAACTTTTTTAAATTGAATTTATTGGGGTGATATCGTTAATGAAATTATATAGATTTCAGGGATATGTCATCTGTCATATTGCATTTGAGACTCAGGGATGTTCTGGCATGCATCAGAGGCTTGTTCCTTTTCATTGCTGGATAGTGTTCTCTTACGTTGTCCTCTCATTTTTAAGACTCAGCCTAAGCGCCACTTTCTCCTGGAAATCTCTGACCCATGGGTTCTGTGCTGCCTCTGCAGTCCCGGGTCACCCAGAGGTACCTCTGCACACACCACACTGTGCGCTGCTCGCCTCTTTATGTAGCCCCCGCTGGCCTGAACTCTGGGGAGGGTAGGCGTGCGCTTTAGTCACTCCCACACTCCCAGCACGGAGCCCCACGCACAAGCCCTAGAGGTGCTCAGATGCCAGTTACAAATGGCTCTCTGTTGGGGTGAGGCAGCCCAAACAGGACATTTTCAGCGCCCCGAGAATGCACTTCCCCTTTGATGGGGTTTCATGGAACTCACTCCCACCAGCCTGAGAAGCTGGCCGTGATGCACACCCTTTACCAAGAAGGATAAGTAACTCCTGGCTTTAGGGCCCGGAGTCTGTGTTGCAACGGCAAATGGTCATCTCTTAACGTGTTTTCTGTTGAGCTCTGATCATCTAAATGAAGATAAAGGTGGTGTCTCGTTGGCCAACACAGCAAAGCTCTTCAGTAAGGTCAAGCTCAGTGGGGCCCAGTGGACTACTGCGTCTTGAGAACAGGCGAAGTCAGGCCCGATGGCCGGTCGGCTGGGAGACGGCAGGCAGCCACCGCTGCCCAAACCAGGGCTGCAGCGGGGTGGCACCTGGCCACTCGGGGACAAGATGCTGGAGTGGAAGCGGATCAGAAGGACTTGGCTTGACTGTCACTCAGCCAGCTGTCTCTCCACTGGGAAGATTGATCTGTCAAACCCCCCCATCCAAGGCCTGTCAATAACTATCACGGATCCCCAGAATGAGTGAGAACCAGGGGGCCACGCTTGGGGGCAGGATGCGGAACAGTAATGACCTTGGCAGTGAAGGCTGAGTCCTCCCCTAATTCACATGCACTCCTCACTCCCGCCAAAGACCAGCAGGGAATTAAATTCAACTCACGTGGGCCAGGCGATCGAATCGGGCAAAGAGCTCGTTGAGCATCCTGACCAGCTCCTGAGCGGACAAGGTCGTGGAGAGGTTGGTAAATCCTTTAACATCTGCAAAAAGAATACTAGACAACAGGGAAGGGGTGGGGCGGGGAGAAAGCGCATTAATATTTTAAATTATCTGGGACACACATCAACACCATCAGAGAAATCAGCCGTGGTCTGGGAGTCCGGGCATGCCTCTGTTTTCAGCAGACATCCCCGCTGAGACAGGGCACCCAGGAGTTTAGGAAGGATGAGGGGGCAATGGAAAACCCTTCTTTCCGTGCAAAGCTGTGCAGAGTGGGCAAGGCAAACACTTTCCAGAAGGACATTTGTCACCAGGAGCAGATCAATGTGTTGGGCAAAGCCAAATGAAGCTTTATGAATTATTTCTATATTTTCACAATGAGCAGCAACGCAGAGCAAATGGACACAGAGCAAAATGGACACGGGGAGAAAAAGAACCCAGAACCTCATTATCTCTAGCCCAATGGCATGTGCTAAATAAACCCCGGATTGCGGAAAAATAGAGGTAGGGATTTTTGAAAAAGTTATGGGACTAGGTAGCAAACCTGGGCAGCCTCAGACTGAATAATTGACACCTAAAACTTTCCAGGACTAAGGAGTTCACTGAGGTGAGATTTTAGTCTATGCGTGTGGTTTGGCACAAGGGAAAAAGGAAATAAGGGAAGGGGCAGTCCTTGAAAGCCTTCTAAATGCAACGCACAGTCTTTGTTCATTGACCCTGTTACCCTGGTGGGAGCGTGTGTGTGTGTGTGTGTGTGTGTGTGTGTGTGTGTGTGTGTTATTGTCTCCTTTGTGAAGATGAGCAAACAGGCTCAGTGGGGCAAGGAGATTTGTCCAACATTCTACTGGAGCATGTTGAAGAGCTGGGATTGTTCGCTTAATGAAAATGAGAGAGAGAGAAAGAAAGAGAGAGAAGAAAGGAAGAAGAAGACGGAGAGGGAAGAAGAAGGAGGAGGAGAGGAGATGAGAGAAGAGAAGAGTGAGGTATTAGAGGAAGCAAAGACTATGACCATTACCCATATTAATTGTTATTTTCTGCTAAAAGCATTCCTAACTGTGGACACAGCCTGAAGCAGTAGTAGCAGCAACACTGGCAAGAACTGGGAACTGGAATCTGACCTAAGATTTCTACTGTATTAACTCATTCATTCTTCACAACAGTCCACGCAGCAGGGCCTCTTATGATCATCTCCACTTTATAGATAAGAAAACTGAGGCTTGAGTACTTGCCCACAGACATGGAAAGCTGCAAGTGAACCAGGAGGCCTGGCTCTGGAGTCTGTATTTTTTACCACCACAGTGGCTTTGAAGGTGGAAAGTGCAAGGGTTTGTAGATAATGTAGTCCTAACCACTCACTTTATAGGTCCACCCATCTGAAACTGTTACTACCCATCTGTCTATGGCAGGGGTGGGGAACGTCCAGCCCGCGGGCCAGAGAAGGCCTGAGAAACCACGTGGTCTGGCCCTGCCGAGGCTTTAGGAGTTAGTTAATTACCTGGTTGACCAAATACAGCAGGCTAATTTTTAAGTTGATAATTTTGTATGGCCTGTGAATGATGTTATCAATATCCAAATGGCCAATGGCAGGAAAAAGGTTCCCCACCTCTGATCTACGGCCGAAGTGGTTCATTCACTAATTCATTCATTTAGCAGCTGGTTAACTGAATGACTACTATGTGCCATGCACTGGAGATACAGTGGTGAACAGGAAGTATAGTCACAGCCCTTGTGGAGCATGCAGCCTATTTTATTTTTATTTATTTTCTTATTTTTAGTATTTTTATTGATTTCAGAGAGGAAGGGAGAGGGGGAGAAAGAGAGAGAAACATCAATGATGAGAGAGAAACATGAATCTAGCTGCCTCCTGCTTGCCCCACACTGGGGATCGAGCCCACAACCCGGGCATGTGCCCTGACTAGGAATTGAACCATGAGCTCCTGGTTCATAGGTCGACGCTCAACCACGGAGCCACGCCGGCTGGGCCATGCAGCAGCCAATTGAAAGAAGAAACGGATCCCCTGAGAACAAACTCATAAAAATGTTCACATGTGCTCAGTATTCCAATATCATCAACTCCCTCTTGGTCTTCTGAGGATGCCATGCTTCATCCACCTGCGTCGGTAGGGCGCACCTGCTCCCAGGCGTAGCTTTCTTTCCTGTGGCTACGTATTAAAATCCGGCTTGTCCTTCAGGAGTCCCTCAGATGTTAAGACTCAGGACCTGCTTTCTGAGTTGCGTCAATAGACGTGAGCGGAGTCAGGACCTCCTTCCTCGGCTGTGGTCAGGGCCCCCACCGGCCTCTCCTGGGCTCTGGTCAGACATGCAGACACTCAGGCCCCACCCAGACCCGCTGGGTCTCCCTCTGACATAACAAGAGCCTCAGGTGATTCCTGTGCGAGGGTCACATCCGAGAAGCGCTGGCTTGAGTCACGTGCATGCGCTAAGCGTGAGCGGAAGGGAGGACCGGAAGCGGAAGCCGGGCCCTGGCTCTCACTGCCTGGCTCATTCTGCTGCTCCCCACGTGTGGGGCCCATGGCGGGGCCTTTTGTTTCTAAGAATACATTTGTAACCTTCCAAGATACTCATCTTGGAGTATACTGACGGGACCGTATTAATTTCCAACTCTAATTTGGTTACATAAGTTGTTTGTTTGGCTAAAAATAAGCGATGTTACCTAACAGTCGCTCTGCAAATAGAGTCTTCAAGGAGGCTTTAGCAGAAGCCACTGGAGTCGTTAGGAACACTGTGTAGTTTCGTCTTCCTCGCTGTGTGTCCCAGGGAAACGCATCCAATCCCTCGGAGCTTCCACTTTCTTGACAATAAGGCGAAGATGAAAGCTACTCGGCCGGGCTACTCTCAGAAGACAACCTGCCAATCACGCCTCGGTCCTCAATAAGAGGAGAATGTCTAGCAGCTGTGGGCAGTTTTGGGGACCAGCGAGGGTTTAATAGATTGCCACACAGGCAGGCCTTGAGAGGCAACCGGTTTTCTGGGCTCATTTCAGTTCCATTTCGCTTGTCCACGAAACTCTCGTCTGCAGGGTGCGCACGCAGGCAGGCCTGGCTGGAAATCAACAGCCCACGTGACGTGGACTTGGATGGAGGAAAGAGAGGCCTGGCAGAAAATCTAGTGCCCCCAAAGCCACGCCTCCTTGCCCTAGCAAGGACCCTCGGTGCCATGCTTGTAGCTGAGTGGAGCCATGCCATCAGGGCTCATCGGTGCCATCGAGCAGAAGTGACCCTTGCCATTTCTCAGCCAGGGTGGGCCTATTCTGCTCTTTCCCCTCCAAGAGCTGAATGCCAGGGGATGGAACAGCTGTAAAATGCGGGGGCCTCTGTGCCTCAATCACCCACCCACCAGGAATGTTAGCAGTGGACAGTTGAGTGACTAGAATCTATGGAGTTTTAATGATCAAAACTGGGAGGTTCTGTGTCTAACTAATATGGGGAGTGTCTTACATGTATGTTGGGGAAGGGAGAGAGGGAAGGGAAGGAGACAGGAAAGAGGAATAGAATTGGGCAGATGAGGCTGGAAGCCGAAAAGCCTTCCGGTACAAAGCCCCGTGCCCGGGGTCTCTTAGACATCTCAGGTGTGTACAGACGAAATCAGCCTGAGTCTACATGCTTGGACCCTTCCAGACAGCTCATGTTTTGGATTAGGAGGTAAACCCAGAGAGACGAAAGGATGCAGCCAGTGTCTTGTAGGAGCCGTGGCTCCCAGACAGTGTTCCGGATGAGAGCCTGGCCCGCAGGCTCCCCGTCCCCTGGGCCCACGGATGCCCCTAGGCGTGGCGTGGTGCCTCCTGTACACCCTACTGACGGGAGGCGATGGGCCGGGTGGTGGCCACGAAGAGAGGGACAGATTTGGAAATGATGTCAGAGATGCTCCCCACCCCGCAGCGGGTGTGCTCCGGGGGCTGGGGAACGGGGCGTAGCAGCCGGTCTGACTTTGTTCTCAGACGCCGGCCAAGGACGGCCCTCCTCTGCCCCCTCCTCTGCCGTTTCCATCGCGGGTCTGAATTTAGCACCCGCAGCCTTGCCGTGGGCTGCAGAGGCCCGCCGCCGCCCCCGGGTGAGTTCATCTCCCCAAAACCCGGGGGAGCACCTCAGGGAAGGGCTGGGGGAGGCCCTGGGTGGCAGTGGGGTCTCCAGACTCCCCTCCCCTCACAGAGGGCTCCTTTGCCGCCAGCCCAGGCCACTGAGAATGTGGGCAGTGAACTCGTTTTGGCTGAGTGTGCTGTGAACTCCCAGGAAAGGGTCTCGGAGTCTCAGACCCAGTTCAGTGGTTTGAGACAAATGGGTGGAGGGAGAGGGCGGAAGTAGCTTCCGCCATTCTGGACGGAAGGAAGCACTGGAGTTGATCAGTGCAGAGAGAAGGCCGGAGGTGCTGTTTCTTGAACTTGAGGGGGCCCTGTCTGTGGGTGTGGGTGAGCCGGCTTGTGAGTCTTCTCCATCCTTTTTCTTAGTTGAGGTTAGTGTCCTCCCTTCACATGATGGGAGCTCCCATAATGTGTCCTGTAGTGATATTGTCCCTCTTTCTCGTTAATGGATAATGCGCACCTTTTATATCCAGTCCAGGCATATCTGTAGGCCCAGGGTCTTGTGCTGCCCCCTCTGCGTGGTTTCCTGTCCGCCTCACTGGGCTGACTCCGTTTTAACTGAGGCAAATAAGAACCAGCTCTTTTGAAAGGGTTCTCTACCCACCTGCACCCTCCACCTCTCACTGCCACCCCCCCTGGGTTTCCTCGTCTCAGGCTCCCTGGGCCCCTGTGCTCACTGTAATAGCAGAGCCCGTGCTGTATCGTAACTAGAGGTGCTACCCGGAGCCTGTTGCTGTAGAATTGGTAGTGAGTCCCGTGACCCCTGGGACCGATCCCCAGGTCTGGGGGGTGTGTACCTCTCACCAAAGCTTCTGTGTGATGAGGGGCCCCTTGCAGGGCGAAGGGTCTGGGGCAGGGTCACTCCACTCCCGAGTGCCACCCAGAGGACCACCCCTAGAGGCTCGGCCGCCCCAGGGCGGCATCGGAACAGCGCTCTCTGCTGGCCTTGCTCGGAAATGAGTAGAGGCAGCCAGATGTGCGTGGACAGTGTTCTTCCCTCCCCTGCAGAGGTGGGAGGCAGGGGACTAAGAAGGAAGGCTGGTGTTTTCAGAGCCACGAGCAGACTTTCCCCTCCGTTGGGGGAATTCCCGCCCTGTGGAGTTTGGTGGGAAGGCGGTGCCGTTCTGCTGTCCACGCAGAACATGCCAGCCGTTTGCGTCCCAGTCTCTTCTTGCCAGTGACGGGGCTCTGCCAGTGGGCCACACCGCCCCAGGCTTTAACTTAGCTGCAAAGTGGGGGTGGAGGGGCGTGGGAAGGGGAGATAAGGAGTGGGGGCAGGGCAAAGGAAGCCATATCCAGATCCTGGGGCGCTGAGGCACTGCAGAGGTGACAGCTGGGCGAGGACAGGGAATGAGCTCTTCGGGGTCTCACTGGCCTTGTGCTCTGCTCCACTTCCGGCTTTATTTCCAATTGTTCCTGAGACCACCCCTCTGCCCCTCCCCAGTTTCTCTGGAGCCACCATGAAGCCACTGAGGAACTGCTTTTAAATCAGCCAAGGTTGGGTTCCTTTTCGTTTGCCACTAGAAACCACGTCTGGAACAATGTGTAATCTGCCCAGTGCTCTACTGTCCTCTGTTCATCCCTCTCCTATGCTTTCTATAGACCTTGACTCCCTGCAAGATACATAGAAACTGCCCGCTTTCTGGAAAGAGATCTGAGATTCACGTCTGTAACTCGCTGAGTTCACACACATGGGAGGTGGAATTGGGATTCTAAAGCTGCTCTGCCTCAGTAAGGAGTCCATGCTCTGGTTTTCAGTGCACAGCGCGTTGTCCAGGGTAGTACCGGGCTCAGAGAGGGCACTGATGGGTGGGTGGGTGATTACATGGGTGAGTGAGTACATGGATGGGTGAGTGAATAAATGGATGGGTGGGTGAATACATAGATGGATGGGTGGATTGATGGGTGGGTGGTTGAGTACATGGATGGGTGTGTGGCTTGATGGATGGGTGGATAGATGGATGGATGGGTGGATGAGTAAGTGGATAGATAGATGGATGGATTCATGTGGCCAAAAATACATTTCAAAAAGAAAAAAAAGCTGTAGTCTATTTTTGTATTATTTTAAAGACATTGGTATGAGGAATATAAGGTGGACCTACTGATCACCCCTGAGGTTCCCAGATCTCTCTGGGTTAGTTTGCCAACCCCAGTGAAAGGGCTTGGACTTTCCCATTCAGACTGTGAAGGCAGTCAGGCCGGCCCTGCAGGGGAGCCAAGCAGTGCGTCAGCACGCAAATATGTCTGCGTTTCCCTGACATTCTTCTCGAGCCTGTGTTTGGAACTGTAGAACTCTCTGGTGGGTAATGACCAATTAACGAATTAATCAGCCAATGAAAAGCGGCACTGACACCCGGGCAGACGGAAGTCCTGGCAGCAAGATGAGAGCAGCGCAGCGCAGGGAGCGCAGGGAGCACGGGTGGGGCGTCGCCCCCTCACCTGACGTTCTCGTAGCGGTGGATGTAGATCCGGTGGAACTGGTGCTGCAGGTGCTCATCTTCCACGTTGGTCATGTCGTTGATCATCTCCAGGACGACAAAGCGGGGCAGCACAGACAGCACGAGCCGCTCCTGGGACAAAGCAACGAAGAGGGACAGTCCTGTTAGGCTGGCCACCGAGGCTCAGAGGGGTGGGTGGACAGCAGGGAGGCCATGGGCTGAATTTCCTGAGGAATTGCTCATTTCATCCCATTTACGAACATGACAAATACCTGTGGACTGCTTGCTGCTTGCCAGGCACTGTACTGGATGTTGGGTGTGTAGTGAGGAGCCACATGGACAGATGTCCTACCCCTGTGGGGCTTACATCCCAAAAGGGATATCGACATTAAATCTTACACATTTATGGCACGTGCCATAATCACGGAGTATGAAGGTTGGTGACAGCTGATACCTATGAGTTGGGAATGAGCCCGCCGGGTGCAGTTCAAGGAGAAGAGAGCTCCAGGGAAAGGAAACAGCAAGTGCAAATGTCCTGAGGCAAGAGAGAGCAACGATGTGGCGGGAGGGTTGAGATGGAGGGCGTGGTGACAAGCAAGGGGCTGGAGGTGGAGACCGATCTTGCAGCATGTATAGGGTCTATAGCATTTGATTCCAACCACCACTGGAAGCCACTACGTGGTACCGAGCAGGGGAGAGACAAACAGGTTTGCATTTTCAAAGACCCTCCTGGCTGTGGTTTGGAGAATGAATGGTGAGGAGGGAGCCAAGGGCAGAGGCAGAGAGGCCCTTTGGGGAAGCGCCTGCAGTGACCCAGGTGAGAGGAGATGTGGGATAATGTCTATAGGTTTGGTACCCAGCTGAAATGGCAGGAGAGAGAGAGGGCATACCATGGTGGTCGCTGGGTGTTGAGTTTGGTTGGAGGGTTACTGGGTGTTGAGTTTGGTTGGAGGGTTGCTGGGTGTTGAGTTTGGTTGGAGGGTTGCTGGGAGTTGAGTTTGGTTGGAGGTTACTGGGTGTTGAGTTTGGTTGGAGGTTACTGGGTGTTGAATTTGGTTGGAGGTTACTAGGTGTTGAGTTTGGTTGGAGGTTACTGGGTATTGAGTTTGGTCGGAGGAGTGTGCTATGTTGATTAAAACAGGGGGCCTACGAGAGAAGCCGGGCTTAGGAGGCCCAAAGTCATTATCAAGAGGAGCGGAAATGAGACTCACACAGCCTGAACGTGGGGCCTCATGCTCTTCTGTAGGAACAATATGCTTCACATTGGTCAACATGGTAGATACACATCAAAGCAAAACAGCTGCTTAGCTAAGAACCCGGGCTAACTCCTAAAAGGCTTTGTGTCAGGAAACCAGGCACGAATCTAGCTTATTTGCTGTACCGTTCGCTCTCGTGTGGAACTGGGTTTAGGACAGGTGTGTTCTAATTGCCATGGTGTCTCCCACCTTCACAGTGACTTATGGATTTTAAGCATTTTCCGCATCCATTCTTTCATCCGTTCATCACAAAACCCTGGAAATAAGCAGGCACGAGCAATCTTCGTGTAATGGACAGACTGAGTCTGGGAGAGGTTGACCAGTTGCCCAGCGGCAGTGCCAGGGCACAATTCTTTCCCCGCGATTCCTTGCCCGGGGTTCTGGGTGGGATGGGAAGAGCCTGGGTTTTGAGTCTGATGGGAATTTGGGTTCTGCCTCAGATACTTAACAGTAACTTGGCCTCCAGACACCCACGCCCCCTCTGTGCCTTAGGTTCCTAATTCAGCATCTGGCCATGACATCATCCACGTCACAGGGCTGCTGTGCGAATTCAATGAAATAAAATACAGGGGTGGGAAAACATAGGTTTATAGTTGTCATACAAATAAATAGCACAGTGATTAATAAGTAATAATTCTGCATTCTTACAACTATAAACCTACATTTGCCCACCCGGTATGTAAGGGCCTGGTGTTAATTCCCTTCCTCCTCTCTGCGCTCTCGGACCCGGCTTCCATGCAAAGGGCTTCATTGGTGAAGTGCCCACTGCACTTCCAGGGATGAGGCTTTTACAAACTCTCCTGAAAGCTGTCTCATCGCGGGACCGAGAGCCACGCTTCTTGTCCATTTTGTGCTATCGGTCACCTCGCCAGGTGCCGGCGGCCTGTTCACCCGGTCACTGCAGGTACCGTCACAGCTCTGAGGGCACGCAGTGCCCGGAAACTGCAGGTGCTAACTAAATGCTTCCAAAACCAACACCTGGCCCTAACCGGTTTGGCTCAGTGGATAGAGCGTCGGCCTGTGGACTGGGGGGTCCCGGGTTCGATTCCGGTCAAGGGCATGTACCTTGGTTGCGGGCACATCCCCAGTAGGAGGTGTGCAGGAGGCAGCTGGTTGATGTTTCTACCTTTCTATCCTTCTTCTCCCTTTCTCTCTGTAAAAATAAATAAAATGTATTAAAACAAAACAAAACAAAAAACACCTGGACATATGGAAGGGTGTCCAGCTCAGGGGTGCATCCCCTCCGGGGGTCAGCAGTGTCCCTGGGACAGGGTAACTCTTTGTGAAATGCCATTCTTTATTTTAAAATTTATTTTTATTGATTCTGGTATCACGTAATTGTCCTCATCCCCCCATTCCCATCCCAAACCCCTCCCCACATATGCCCCCACCCCCTGTTGTCCATGGCCACTGGCTAGGCCCATGTGCATGCACACAAGTCCTTTGGTTGATCTCTTCCCCTTACCCCCCACCCTCCCCTACCTTCCCTCTGAGGTTTGAGAGTCTAATCGCTGCTTCTCTTTCTCTGGGTCTGATTTTGTTCACCAGTCTATGTTGTTCATTAGTGAAATGCATTCTTTAAGTGGCGATGCCCATTCAGATCTCAAGCAGGACCCGGGTGCTCTGAAGGGAGACTTCTACAGCAAAACTGTCCAGCTCCAGGGTTGCCCGCCTCCCCGCAGCCCTGCTACTACCCGGCAACAGCCCGCTCCCTCCCCTGCAGAGCACGTTCTGGAAGACGGACTTGGCCTGGAGCCTGCTCAGAAAGGCCCGTTTGTGACCCTTTTGTTTCCCTCTGATTTGTTGATGCCGGAGACCCATCACTCACACCCCTGACCACAGCACTGAAAGGGAATGGGAAAGTGGCCCTCCGTACAATGCCCGCCCTGCTGAGCCATGGTAAATGGTTCGCCAGCCTCAGTGACCAGAATGTCAGAAGCTCTCCTGGAGCCAGACTGGGGCCCGGGGTGGCATTTGAGCCCCGCTCTGCACATCCTTTACTTCCTGTTTGTGTAGTCCCCCCCCCCTCATCTGCATGAAAAGGGGCCTGGGTTGATTCAAAGTGCATGGCGGCTCCTGTCTGGATTTACACCTCATCTCATGTGACATGCTCCCTTCATGCACCAGCATGGCTTCATGGTACCCATTGCTAGAGTCCCCTGGGGGAGGCAGGGCGGAAGCACAGAGAGGCCTGGCATGGGAGCAGGGGTAGCCCCCTGCAGACGGAGTCTGGGCTTGCACGCAGCAGGCCCTCGAAATGGCATCAGGAGGAACTGGCCACTCCAGGCTCTTGCAGACCGAGAGGCCTCTGGGGACCCCCGCTCTGCAGTGAAGGCCCAGTTTCAGGGTGAGAGACTCCGGGCGGTCACAGACAATAGTTTGCTTTAACTGACCTCTCCCTCTGTAGACGCCAGGTGCTCTGCATCCAGGATCTAATCAAAACCTTACGTGCCCACCCGGCATGGCTCAGTGGTTGATGGTGGACCCGTGTACAAGGAGTCTGTGGTTCGATTCCCTGTCAGGGCACAGGCCTGGGTTACAGACTTGATCCCCAGTGTGGGGTGTACAGGAGGCAGGTGAGATCAATGATTCTCTCTCATCATTCATTTTTTCTGTCCCTCTTCTTCTCCCTTCCTCTCTGGAAACAATAAAAATATGTTAAAAAAAAAAGACCCCAACACAGTTTAGTAAGGAATGGGTGGCTGTATTATGCAGATTCCTTTGATGACAATGAGATGGATATCAAACTCAACAGAGCTGAAGAAAAATCAGGTTTATCATAAGTATACTTCCTGACTCTGTGACTGAACCCCTCTGTACCACAATTTCCCCATCAGTAACTTGGACATGATCATAGTATTTTGTGGCTGGCATGGCTCAGTGGTTGAGCGTCGACCTGTGAAACAGGAGGTCACGGTTCGATTCCCAGTCAGGTCACATGCCCAGGTTACGGGCTCAATCCCCAGTGTGGGGCGTGCAGGAGACAGCTGATCCATGATTCTCTCTCATCATGGATGTTTCTCTCTCTCTCTTCCTCTTCCTTCCTCTCTGAAATCAATTAAGAAACAAAACAAAAACAACCCAAAACTACTAGCATCTACTTCATAAGGTTGGTGTAGAGTTACAGGAGTTAATATTTGTGTTAACTGAAACCACAGCCCGAATGTGTGACGAATTCACAGGCAAGTGCGCTCCATTTTAAGCCCGGTTTTAGAGCTCTAATTGTATATTGGTGCTGAGGCGAAAGTCACCTCGAGTAGGGACATTACTCAGGATCTGTGGGGAGGATGAGCAGGCAGAATACGTAAAAGGCAATCGGGCTACACAGAGGAAAAACCTCCAGTCACAACACGTTTAATAATAAAACATTTAAAGATGTGTCATCAAAATCCTGGCCCCGGCTTTTGAGTTTATATCTTAAAGGCTTTTATGGAATGTTCACCCAGAACTGCTACTGTTTCTGAAAGCACAGTCAGTGTGAGCTCAGCCGAGCGGAAGCTGTGGTTAAATAGGCTCCTGCAGGCATGTTCTCTGCAGGCGGATTCAGCAGGAAGGTTGAAAGTCTGGGCCAGTGGTCGGCAAATTCGTTAGTCCACAGAGCCAAATAGCAACAGCACAACGATCGAGATTTCTTTTGAGAGCCAGGTTTTTTTTTTTTTTTTAACTTAAACTTCTTCTAACGCCACTTCTTCAGAATAGACTCGCCCAGGTTGTGGTATTTTACGGAAGAGCCACACTCAAGGGGCCAGAGAGCCGCAGTTTGCCGACCATGGGTCTGGGTGAACGCCCAGGTCCCCCTGGCGGTGGTTTGGGGTCCCAGGCTCTTTGGTTCTGCTCAGAAACACCAAGACTGAGGGGCTTTGGCGTCAGGCGAGCTTGAGTGGGTCCTGCCTGAGCCCAGCAGCTGGCTCGTTCTGTGCCCACGGCCTTTGAGCCTCACTTTCTTCATCTATAAAACGGGAACCATAATAACCTTCCTCCCGGGACTGTTTTTCACACTAAAGGACAAAACCACTTTTATAGATCCTGGTACAGAGTAGGTGCTTATTAAATAGCAGAGGTCATCAGACGTGTGTTAATTCACCCAGGGGCTAACTCACAGACCACGGCCTGCAGGACGCTAGAGTCTGTATCCTCTAAATTGACATGACACGCGTATACCTTAAAGGATGACACACAGAATTCACGTTTCAGGGACTTTTCCCTTCTCTTTGTCTTTTTCAAGGAGTTAAGATTTTCTCGGGCCTCGTCCTTTAGTAAGTGCCCAGATGTATCCAATTTGAAGTCTGGCGATTAAACAGCCTTCCGGTGTCCAGCCACATGACCCGTGGCCGATCAGAAGGTGCCCAGGGTCTATATTTTGCCGGTGGACCCAGAAGGCAGCACAGCTCTGGCACGAACAGCCATGGCTGCGGGGGTTCCCTGGTCTCTCCTCTCACAGCCAATGAGAAGCTGGTCCACAGAGGCACCCCGATGTCCCAAGAGAGGATCGGACCCACCTCCATGGCCAGTGGACTGACGAGTCCTGTTGCCTCCTGCTGGCAGGGGTGAGGGGCCACGAAGGCATTTTACAATTTCATCAGCACTCAGAGATCCTCTCTCAGATTGGCCAGAAATCCGTGTGCCCTGGACGTCCTTCTGAGTACATATTTGCAAATGGCAAGGCACACATCCCTCTCCTATTCCACCCCGCACCGAAAGAGCGCGCGTCTTCGGTTCTATTTGACTATTCAATTCAATTTCCTTCAATAAACATCAAGTGTGTCTGCTGCGCGCCAAGCTCTGAGGGTGATCCTGGTGCGGATTAAGACTCCAGCCCCGAAGAACAGCCAGCCTGCGGGGCATGCGGACACGGCAGCGTCCTCGAGGCTTCCTTCTGTAAGCGCGGTCATAGAAGCGAGACCCTGGCCCTTGGGGACACTGGGAGTGAGACATGGGCGGGTGAGGAAGTGGGCCTGGTGGGGCTTGTCCCTCAGACACAACACTAAAGCAGGGAGGTCAAGCAGGCTTCACAAGGCTTCCCCGAGGAAGGGAGGATTGTTCCAATGTGACAGGTGAGGAAACCGAGGCACACCCAGCTACACCCTTAGCCCAGGTTTCCACAGCTCACGATGCCCACAGCTGAGATGCCAAGCCAGGTCTGGCTGACTCCACTGCCAGCATCACCCAGTAAGTCGTCTGTAAACCCAGGAGGGATTTTCTCAGAAATAAACTTTCTAGTCAGTGAAATTCTACGGTGAAAAAAGTCAGAACTCGCAGACAGGCTTGTCATTGGAAAATCCTGAGCTGCGTTCCCTTCAGCTCTGATGGATTTTCTCATACCGCGGCAACGTCCAAACCCGCCATCGTAATACTGTCACGGGGGCTGAGGGACAGAGCAAGGCTAGAAGAGCTACCAGGTATTGCTTCCACATGCTAAAACCAACCACAGCACACGTTTTGGACAATGACGAATCCCAGTGTGGAGAATACCTCTAGATTGTACATTTTTTTTGTTTCTGTTTTTCCTCCAAGAATATTTGGTATAAAATTAATGCATACATTTTCAAACTGTCTTCCATGTCTGAACACAGGTAACCACTTGGGTATTTACAAGGTGGAGGTTTTGGTCCTGAGAGTAGGGGGTAGGGGGAGAGAACATTCTATCTGTTTCGAGGAGGCAGGGGCAGGGGCAGAGGCCGGGGCCGGGTGCAGGGTTTGTGGTTCTGTCTTCATTAGTGGGAATGCCCGTGGTGCCCTCACCTAGGACCACCTAACCTGTGGCTGCCTGCCTGGGGCCAGGTGAGACAAATCATTGCCTGTATTAAGAATCAATATGGGCTGTTTCTGTAGATACCTGATTATAATTATGCCACACTACATGCTTTAGAATGCTATTACAAATGCTTTCTACACTCATCCATTGAAAATTTTGAAACATTGAAATTATATTTTGTCTTGACACTGAGTAGAGCTGTTCACAATTACTCCAGATCATCATCGTTGAATAGCAAGTAGGGCAGCTCTGATTTGGAAAGACTGATTAGAATTCAAATAATTCCCTTGCTTGCAGCATTATCAGGAGATTGTACATCCTCCTTAAATAGGACATAAAAAAATACTTTTAAAAGTTACCTTCGTGTAGTCTAGTCCATCTAATGGTCAAAAAAATCCTGGGAGGGGAATTAGTACGATGATCTTACAGGCGGAGAATCTGAGACTCTGAGAAGCAATTTGCTCTTGGCCAACTTATGCCTCAGTGCAGGACACCACGCTACATACCTGCTCCACAGCATCTCAAAAGGCATGACTTGCCCAGGTGTGGCTCAGTGGTCGAGCGTGGACCCATGAACCAGGAGGTTTGATTCCCAGTCAGGGCACATGCCTGGGTTGTGAGCTCAATACCCAGTGTGGGGCGTGCAGGAGGCAGCCCATCAATGGTTCTTTCATCACTGATGTTTTTCTCTCTCTCTCCCTTCCTCTCTGAAATCAATTTAAAAAAATGTATTTTTTAAAAGGCATGGCTTATCAGGCCAGAGCTCGCCAAAGGAAACTAGGCCAGAGGCTGGAGCACACTCAGAGGCGGGATGGCTGGTGGCCCCTTCCCTGCGGCCGCACTTGCGCAAATTGCCTGGGGAAGTCACACAGGTCAGGTGTGGGCCTGTGGTCTCTGGAGCCCCCCCACCCCCAGCCCATCAAAACAGTGGCTGATGAGTTGAATCATCACTTTTCAAGCCAGTGTTTAATTATGTCAGCTTTCTGCCAGTGAGAAGAGCAATTATCAAACACTTCTCATTTACATTTGAAAAGCAGAAAATCACATAATCAGTATGGCTTACCCGGAAAATACATGTCACACTCACACATTTATTAGTTCTCTCTATTATTTCAACTCGCAAGCACCAGCTACTCCTTGCGACATAAGGCGTAATCCAGTTGCTTTTGATTTTCCCATCTTTTCATACTCCAAACACCTCAATTGGTTTCTCCCTGTATGGCTGTAAAGTCAACTCAGTATCTGGTAGGCTGAGGATTTGTGTGTGTGTGTGTGTGTGTGTGTGTGTGTGTATGTGTTTGTGTTGTGTGTGTGTGTATGTGGAATGTAGTAGTTCATGATCAAAGCAAATGCCTAAGAAGGAGTAGCAGTGATACTGACATTCCTGCTACCAACAACAGGTCTTACTGGGCACTGACTGTGTGTCCAGCTCTCCACATGAACATCTCAATTAATGCTCACAACAATTTACAAGTTAGATCCATTTATTATTATTATTATTATTATTTGTTGTTGTTGTTAATCCTAACCCGAGGATATTTTTCCATTGATTTTTAGGGAGAGTGGAAGAGAGAGGGAAAGACCGTGAGAAACATCAATGTGAGAGAAACACATTGATTGGTTGCCTCCTGCATGAGCCCTGACCAGGTCCCAGGCTGGGGGGGGGGGGGGGCTGGGTCTGCAACCAAGGTACATGCCATTGACTGGAATCCAACTTGGGACCCTTTGGTCCGCAGACAGACGCTCTGCCATTGAGCCAAACCAGCTAGGGTGCTTACTTTTGATGATTCACAGAAGTGGAAACTGAGGCTCAGAGGTTAGAGAGTTGTCCCAAGGACACAGAGAAGGTGGCAGGGCCTGATGTGAGCCCAGGCCTCTGGATCCATCAGTGAGTGAGTTCAGTGGTCCAGCCTCTGAATGGACTACTATGTGCTATGGAGGCCGAGTTAGGGCCCATGCTTTTCTTGGGCAGGGTGGGTTATGTGGGGCTGACTCCCATATCACAGTCTTTCCCACGGCTCCATGTAACCTGTGATGGATTACCATCTACTACCCATTCATACATCTGGTAAACTTATTTCACAAACACACGTGTCCTAAGGAATAAGCTAGTGGTAGACACTGTGCTCGCACGGGGCAGAATCGGGGACACATTTCACTTCTGCCTTCATCATGCAAGCGGTCTAGTTGGCTGAGACATGGAAAATTGGCCGTGATGAAATATTAACGGCCTTCATATAGAAGTCAGCTCCTTGGCTTGTAGATCTCTCCAATCTCAGCTCCAGCTGCAAGTGTAGATCCCTCTACTCCAATCTTTGCCTCTTTCCCCACATGGTATTTGCCCTATGAGTCTCTGTGTTTCCTCTTGCCTTGAGAGCAGAATTCTCTGCATGTCTCAACTCTGTAGACTGACTGCTACTGAAGACTACTTGCGATGTTTTTAAAAGATCAATGTGGAGTCCTTTGACTTTTCATAAATAACTTTTTAATGGCACTGTGTCACAGTAGACCTCCATTTAACTGATTCATCAGACGTCCTCCCCATGGAGACTCCAACATGCGAAAAACTCAAGGCTAGCTGGCCCCTGTCTGGTGTCCCCCCAATGTGTGCCCCACATTCCTGTCGTGTCTTTACCAGGAGGCAGCAATGTTTGTTTCCAAATCTGCTGATACCAGTTGTGTTTGTTATTACTCTGACCATATTCAACTGAGTGTGGCATAAACAATACAATATGAGTGTAAAAAGGAAGCAAGCATTTGTTTCTATGAAAAATAAGTTAAACTCTTTGTATATACTCAATTCCCTTCTGAAGTGATTGCTTTCCAATTACATGTGAGCAAGACATTTGCAAAATGTTAGAAACAAACAGCAGATGATTCTAGAATGGTTCTGAATTCAGGTTGTTCTAGGAATATTTTTTATTAAGTATACTTTTTTTTTAATTTTGAGTGTGGTTTTTGCAAAACAGAGAGTATAGAATTCCTGTCAATGGACCCAGACTCAAATCCAGCTGAAATAAGCTATTTTAGGCATGGGTCACTTAAAAAAAATAAGTCATTTCTTTCTGCCTACCCTATGTACAACCACTTTTGAGTTGTGCCCTCAACCACATCAGGCAACAGGGGCTGCCTTGCCTCAGCACTGTATAGTTGGGCCGGGTTAGGTTTCCAGATCCAGTTTTCTTTGGACGATTTATGAAGTAGAAGGCCCCCACGTGGCTCCGTGGTTGCTCCCCAGCTTCCCCAGGCGAAGGTGGTAAGAGTAGTGGTGGTGATGGATTTCCTCTGTCTACATTGCCCCTGGAAATGTTAATTGCATGCAAGTGAGCGCAGGGTGCTGGCCTCTCCCTGAATCAGAGTGCAATTAGTACTTCCCAGGATCCCAAATTTGAGCAAAAACACAAATAGCAAGAAGAAAACCCGTAGTTTCTAGAAATAGAATGTGTTCTGCTATAAAACTCAAGGTATGGCCCCAGTGGTTCAAAAGTTCAAGGACCAAGTATGATTCCCCATTTATCCAAGAATAGGTTTTGATTTTGAGAGAGAGAGAAAGAGAGAGAGAGAGAGAGAGAGAGAGAGAGAGAGAAACAGCAATCTGTTGCCTCCTATATGCACCCCGAACGTGGATCGAACCCCCAACCTAGGTCTGTGCTCCGACCAGAAATCAAACCCACAACTTATTGGGATAGCGGACAATGACCCAACACACTGAGCCACCTATTCTGGGCCCCAATGCTCATCTTTATTGCTCGATTTCCTCAGAGCAACTTTGAGATTACAGGAGGTTATCATTTTGAGGAAAGAGCCGAAGTTCAGAGAGTTTTAAGTGACACATCCTATCGTGGTAGCAATCCAACCCAGGTTTGTCCTACTTCAGAGCTTTCCCTCCTTCCACTATGCCCAAAAATGCAAGTAGTGGGCAGGAGAAACTGCAGAGAACCAGGGCGCCAGATGGGAAGCAGGCGTTGGCTGTCCACCCACATGGGGTAAACACAAGCCTTCGGGTGAAGTCAGCTGCTACAGGAGGGTCACAGACGATTCGCACTGGGCCTGTGCTCACTGCTCTACATCTCCCCAGCAATTAGAGGGAATCACAGTGCCAACCACAATACCAGGCAGAGTGCGAAAACCCCGCGCTAACTACAAATTCCCGAGTGCCAAGGAAGGAGAAATAGCTCTCACTGGAACCAGCAGAGGAGGCTTCCCGGAGGAGGGGCAGCTGAGCATCAGGTTGGAGAGATTTTCGCAGAAATAGCCCTCACATTTGTGGAGTTCGTTACAGCTGAGATAACACGTTTTTCAGGCATTCTGGTATTTGTCTCTCAGAACTCCCCCACGGGTGAGGACAAGAATAATCATTTCTAATTGAGAGATGAGAAAACTCTTGTCCAGAGTGGTTCAGCAACTTGCTGAGAGTCACACCAGCAAATTGAAATGGGACAAGCACCTCGGTCTGCACCCCAAATATTGCCGTTTCCATGTGTAATGAACATGTAACCAATATAAAAAAGAGGGATTTTGCATTCCTTTTTTCCCCCCTTTGGTATTGTCTTTAAAACTTGGTGTGTATTTTATTCTCACAGCCCATCTGAATTTAGACTAGGCACATTTAGACGAGGTGCTCAGTGCCCACACTTGGGATGGAGGACAGAGGAAAGTTTTTCTGACTCCTGGTCTTTCTGGTCTACTAACCTTCCTCAGAAATACAATGCGAGATGGGAGTAGCGCCTTTCATACAAATAAAACAAAAGGAGCATGTCATTGAGGGTCCTAGCAGGACACAATTGGTACCTCCAAAGAGGTCATGGCAGAGAGCTTAATGAAGAGTTAAGAAACCAAACAATGAATGGGAAAATACCCAAACGCTAGGAAGAGTGGCTCTACGAACACCTCTGGAACCTGGCACTTCTGTAGCTCTGGGTGAGGGCTGCCTCATAGATTCTATGGTCTTTGGTCCGAACATACTGCCACTGGCATTGCACAGCCTGGTGGGGTAGGAGATGGAGAGATAAATCCATTGGCCTCTTTGCCCTTCCATTCAGTGCCTCCTTGGCAAACCCAATAAAAAACTAGAGAGTAACGACCTATTGATGCATCCATAGACATTAGCCTCCTGTGGCACAGAGAATGCAGAGAAGAATAGAGACTAGATCTGGAGGGCAAACAGGGAAAAATCAAAGGCATAGAAGTGTGGGGGCCTGTTTGCTGTCTGGTGGAGTGTCAGAACACAAGGATGGAGGTAGCCAGTGACATGACTGAAAGGTCGGGCTGGAGCCAGGTCGTGGCTTGTGTTCTGAATGAGCAGCTATCATGGAAGGTAGGCTTTAGGGTGAGGTCTTATATAGTAAAAACTGGGCACTAAAGAGACGGCCCTGGCAGGCATTATACTTGTTGGGTTTTGAGATTTGAATTAGCTACACACCTCACCTCTCAAGTGAACCCACTGAAAAATAGACACTAGAGACACACAAGAATCAAGACCAGCCACTTCATTGCTGGCAAAGCAAGGGGGACTGTGGCTGCAAAGTGAGTGAAGATGGGCTTCCTAGGCCTCCTTTTTGTACTGGTTACATGTCTCCAGCCAGAGAGAGAGAGCAGCTGGGCCACTGTGGAGCTCACTGGGCCGGTGGGCTCCCTGCTGGAGGAGAGGGTCCACACTCTTACCCCACAAGAAGGCTAAGGGTCAATGAACACAGTACACAGGAATCCTACTCTCTGTGAGATAGAGAGAGATCAGATGGGTGGAGAGAAAGCAGTGGCTCATGCTCCCTACATTCCCATGAGGCTCGATATGTCCATAGTCTTCTATTTCACAAAGAAAATGGGAAACCGCAAACTACAGCTTCTTTTTCAAGAAGGATTTTAGGTTGACTTACATGTGGTTAGAGCAGTTTATCTTAGTTAATGACTGGTTAGCAGCAGTCAGAAAGCTATTTTGTGGGTGGGATTAAGTATTAGAAAAAGGAAGATAAGGGACAGTTAGTACATAAGTAGTGAAGACAGCATCAACAGGAAGTGGCACCACAGCGGAGTGCCACTGGGTGAATCAGGTACAAGGATGTGTCATATTGAAAGGAAGTAGGTTTTTAGGGGGATGAGAAACTCGTGACCAAGCCAACCAGTGATGCCAGTGGGATACCCGGATGAAACTGTCCATGATGATGGGCATCTATAACTCAGGAGAGAACATAGTGTTAGAAATGCTGACATGGGAACAATCCAGAAGCAAAGGTTGAGTCATGATAAATCACCCACGAGAGACGAGAGAGAAAAAATGGTTATTTAATGGCTGTTTTTAAATCAATTGAAAAGAAAAATCAATTCCTCAATCACACTAATCACATTTCATGGGCTGCTCAATAGTCACATGTGGTTAGTGGCTTTTGGGTGACACAGAGGAAGAATACTTCCATCACATTTTTACTCGTACTCCCCAACATACCTGAAAGAAATGAAAACAAAACTATGGAAAGTAATGACAGGAAGCCACGAAAGAAATAAAGCACAAAGACAGAGAAGCTTGTAGGAATATGATGATGAAGACAATGCCTCTGGGTAAAATTTATCTTTTTAAATTTGCTTAGGCAGGATTCCACCTAGACTGAAGTCATGTGTGCAAAGGAATAATAAAAGGTGAAACCTGACTGGTAGGTGGAGGAGGTTCAACAAAGTTGTTCACTGACAAGAAGACCCTGGACTCCTGGTTTTGGGGGACAAGGACCTCAGAAACCAGATCCAAAGAGGAGAGTGTTTCCCAAGTCTCCTCATTCACAAATATGTTTTGACAGAAAGAGTATTTGAAATTATAGCCTTCATCGTATAGTCATTGTCTCTGCTTTTCTTCCCAGCGTGGGTTTCCCCACTTCTGGATCGACAGCTATAGCGAAGAACATGAGTGAAACATATCCAGTCGTCAAAGAGTTTATCATGTAGGAGGAAAAGTAAAGAAAGAGTGCAGCAGAATGAAGAAAGACATAAATGCCCAAAGCAATGTACGAATGAAACCCTGATGAAGGTCACAGCAGGGGGAACAGAGAGGGTCTTTGCAGAAGAGGTGACATTTGAGCTGAGCCTGGAAGAGTGGATAAGGTTTAGGGGCTGGAAGGAGCTTTATAGCAGATAGGGAGGAAAAACATAAGCAATGGCATGAAAATGGCATGAATGTAATACGTGATAAGGATGGTTAGGAAACAGAAATTCCAGGACAAATGGGAGAATAGTTACATAAAATGTATTTATAACAGAAAAAGATGAACATGACGGATGGATGGTACGAGGGTGGTCTTGAACGTAAGAGACGGAGAAAAGCAGATAAATGGTATGAGGTTCAAGAAGTGTTCGGATTATGAAGGTACCCACTGACCTGGAACAAAAAAAAAAAAGAAAACGCACCAATTTTCTAAGATCCTGGACACTTTCAGGTCAATCTTGAATTGACTCTTCCTGAATAAATAAATGAATGAATGAATGGAATTCAACAGTTACCTGTAGCTTTAAAAACCATTTCCTAGGTATTATAGGGCACTAATATGAATCAAACCAACCAATTCAGAACACAGTAGGAAACCCAACTTTCCCATCCAATCATACTGTCCGAAACACCAACTTATATCAATATTGTCTAACAAAGATGTTAAGCAGAATTGCTTTAACACAGCTGAAACATCTGCCGCATTTAATAATAAATTGTCCTGCTGCTGCAACATATGGCATCATCAGAAACGTTATTCCAGTGTCCCCAGAGCTTCTGAGACTCCAAAATGCCATGATTACCATAAGTAGGTTTGGGCAATTCTCAAAGCTAAAAGGAAAACAATTAATTCATTTAAATATTTAAAATAAATATGGGCCATTTGGATCGTTTGGGAGGAGCAGTGGAATTACAAAAACTACAATAATTAGAATCTAACTCCCCAAAGAGAGATGTTCCAAGATGTGGCTTCCAGATGGAAAATTCCCCTAGCAGGTCTGTGCAAGACATGTGCTCACCCTGTCCCAGGCTCTGCAGCATTGGATAAGCGTCCTCCCTCCACCAAGTCTCTGATGGGGTCACAGTGGGCACAAATCTCTTGACTTTTTTTTTTTTACAGCCTAATTTTCAACTTTGACCTTTATTCTTGTAGGCCCAACATTGCATTTCAAAAGCAAGAAAGAATGCCATTAGATTATAGTAAATTTCTGTACTGTGTTAAAATTAATACTTTGTACATGACTGAAAGTACAAAAATAATTTTTTTACAGATTATAAACTTATTAACATTAGGAAAAAACCTCACATTGAAGGGAGGACCTCATTTGATTTTACAATTAAGTGTTGGACCACTCTGGACAAGAGTTTTCTCATCTCTGAATTATTTCAACATGACCCTCCTGTAGGTAGAAGTGAAGCCAGGCACCCATATTTCAATTCAATAAAACTCAGTTTAATAAACATCAACCAGAAGATCTTATATTCCACCACTGTGCTGAATATATACCAG
The DNA here is from genome assembly GCA_963924515.1 of Vespertilio murinus. Taxonomy (NCBI): domain Eukaryota; kingdom Metazoa; phylum Chordata; class Mammalia; order Chiroptera; family Vespertilionidae; genus Vespertilio; species Vespertilio murinus. The sequence goes on along the minus strand of OZ004717.1, from coordinate 3,629,846 downwards.
GGGAGCAGATAAATCACATAGGAGGAGCTTCCTTTAAGTAGTCCTTATTGGCCAAGGAGAAATAGACACTAGTAAATGCTCTAAATGGTTCGATAATAGAGTTAATGTTCAAGTGTTCTGGAAACACGAGAAAAGCATTTCATCCAACCAGGGAGAAGCAAGTCTCATGGAGGAAGAGATGCAGGAGCAGAATCTTCAGAGTAGAGACATAAGGAAGGAGGTGGCTTCTCAGGCTAAGAACCACGAAGTACAGGACAGTGAAACAGCAGTTTGGGAGCTGGTGGTCATTTGGTGAGTGTAAGGTGGTGAAGAAGAATCTGGGAGAGAGAATCTGGGAGGGCCTGTGGGGTCATGCATGGGGTTTGGACTTTATCTTGGAGGGAATGCGGCCACTGAAGGGTTTTCCTGAGAGAGGAGTGACATCGATGTCGGGTCCTCACAGCTTCCTCTGCCTTGGGCTAAGCACTGTTCATCCTTAACCCTCCATTCTCACCATGTGGAGAAAGGAATCATCATTATGTGCACATCACACCTACAAAAGCAAGGTCTCTAGAGGCAATAGTTTGCCTAAGTTCCCATGGTCAAGAAGCACAGGAAGTAGGATTGGAATCTAGATCTTGTAGATGCTGAAGATCATGCTTTGAACCCCTACAAGGTACTGCTTCTGAACCAGACCAGGCCTTTGGGATGGAGAGTCCATTGGAGGAAGGGAAGGTGGGGCCCAAGAGACCAGACAAGAGGTATTTAATATGCTCTGTGCTAGTTATAATTGGTGATAAAATTGTTTTTTTGTTTTGTTTTGTTTTGTTTTTTTAAAGCACAAAGACCTTGCCTCTCTGAAGGGTCAATATGTGCTTAAGTTCTTGAAGCCAATCATCTGAATTAAAAATACCAACCTTTCAGACCGTTTTGTAGTTTCTGTTTGGCATTGTGCCAGCCAGTTACTATGGGAGGGGAAGCAGATGTTATAAACAGAGAGCCGTCTTTAAGGATCTTTGTTGAACACCTATTCTAGAAGAGACATGGAGCAAAGGGTGTTAACAGTTGCTGGTCTCTCCTGCCTGCTTGCTCTTGACCTACGAACCACACATGCAACTTCAGGTTATCCAAGGAAAAAGCCTGTTACTCAGGACCGCAAGCATCTCATCATGCTATGGAACCCACAAAACGAGAGGCAGCATGGCTAATTGGCCTCATGCCCTTTAGCTACAGGTTGGTGATTTTTCTTGGGAAGAATGATTAGTAACCATAATTGAATATTGAGAACGTCAATCTTTTCATAACCATATATTCCATGCTGGTTTTCAGGCACTGCTGCGTGGCTATATAAAACAGTGAGTTATGGGTCACTCTTAGGGGGCTCACAGTTTACCCGAACGAGAAGGCATGCAGAAATTGAGATCCAATGGGGCAGGCCATAATAGAGATCTGTAACAGACTTTCTCCCTTTTGGTATATACAGTACACTGAACATCTTAACATCAGTATCTTTGCTAATTGTTTCTTCCTTCTCTCCTAGTAAAGTTCTGCTCATCTTCCTGTCCTAATCCAGCATAGAGCCTGAGCCTTACTTGTCTTTGTGGCTATTCCAACATAAATGGATGGGTGGATGGGTGGATGGATGGATGGATAAGTGAATCACAGGAGCGAGTTATCATGGAAGCACACATAATTGCTACACCCTCCCTTCTCTCAGGATGTTTGTATGTGTATTTTTGACCTTTATGCAGAAATCTTCATCACTTATCAGTGAGCTAAATCCTATTCACATATCAATTCAGGCATCATTTCTTTTGGGTAGGCTTCTGTCCACCTCCAGTTTGGGTTTGACCCATACACCATTCCCATAGGTGTCTGCATAGTCACCCATCTCTTCCTGTATCTGGTAAATTCTGCAAAACCAGGAACCAATTGCTAGTGACCATTACATATCCAATATCCATCAAAGCTCATAGCACACACTAGACCCTCAATATATAAATTAACTCATGGTTAGACATATTCAGTCATTTAAATGTTTTCTTTGTATCTTATCATGAGGTAAAGCAAGTGTTCAAAGAAGCACAAAAAACTTGAACATTTCTGAGGAATAAGGCTTTTTGATTCTGCCTTTAGAAGTGTTTAAAAATGACATTTGGTCTCTTTTGGAATCAGTTTCCAAGGTAAAAGGATCTGGTGTCATTTAAGCCCTTTGGACAGTGTCTCCTTCACAAAGTATAGAATTTCTAACAGTTATGGTTCTATAATTAGCTCTAATAAGAGTTAAGTGGAAATGAATTTGTTAATGACATATGATACTTTAAAAGACATGGAGCCTAATGCTGAGCTCTGATCACTGTGTCCTGAGGAGAACCACCGACCTGATTCCCCTCCCCCATGAATATCTGTCAATTGGGGTTTCAACTGAGACCAGCCCATCCATGTGGTCTCAAATGAGTCCTCCCAGGACTGTGCCAGGGCCCTACACGCTATTTCTGACCTCTTTGGGGGTGGGTGTGGAGGTATTATGATCTCCATGCTACAGGTGGAACAACTAAGACTCAAATCTTGCTCAAACTCACTGAGAATGGTCAGTCACTAGGCAAAGATTTCAAATCCTGGGAGGTCCCCTTTAAAAAACTTCTCTGCCCATCGCCATTGAGATGGTTCTCAGGGATAATGGGAACCTGGAGCAGAGATCAAGTGTCAATGGAAAGTGACGTCAGTATTGAGTGATGCAGAGCCCGCTATCTCAGATACGGCTGCTGAGGGAAGAGGGTCCCAGAAATACTTTCCCATCACTATGGACACAGGACCGCCCTATGCCTACTGCACATCTTACTCAATCCTCAGAACAAGGGATCTTCCCAAAAGATCATCCTTTCTTACAATGAGGCTGACATAATTCTGTATTGCTTTACACACATTATCTCATTTGAGGCAAACACAATGTTGGAAAGAGAGACATCGTCCATTTGTGGGGGCGGGATCTAGGGCCGAAGTTCAGTGGCTTAGGTGGCCCAACTAGGGGGTAAGATAGTTGTGGCATGACCTGCAGTGAGCTTACCACTGCACTTTAGTTGGCACCTGTCCTCGCTCATGTGTATTATTTTCTTCCTCCTTTCACCAACTTAAAAAGGTACAAAGATTAGAGAGGACAGAGGAAAGTGGAAAAGAAGTCTTATGGGTATAACTAGGCCATCATGTTAGTGTCTCCAATATTTCTTGAACATTAAATAAAAGACTGAGTTGCTCAGACAACTCACCCACAATTGCAGTTCTGGTTGCCACCGAGCATGGAGAAGAGCGGGATACATTATTAATACGGCCGCACTCTCTGAATTGGCAGAGCACCCATGGGAGGAGTGACGTGTCTGCCCAGCAGCTGCTGTGCTTTGTAGAGGAACACCACATATAGTCCCCGGAGCGCCTCATGTGTGGTGTGCAAGGCGAATTCTTCCTCCAAGTTATTTCTTTAAATTATCCTATAGGGTCATTCGGGGCAACTACAATGAGTCGGGATGAGGTTCCATAATGGTTTTAGACACGAACTTTCCAGAGATTTCCCAATTCTGGATCCTGAGAAGTCCGGGGAGGAGCTGGCCATGCAGCCATTTCCTCTGTGCCCCTGGCAGTAACACATGGCGCTGGGAGCTGAATCTTGGCAGGTGGCACCCGACCTGTCTGCCTCATCCATTACCACAAGGACCTGGCTTCCCCCTTTCAATGATGTGGATCTTACTGATGATTTGATTAAATGAAGATGAGGAAAATGCTGTGTCTTTTGCAGCCAATTTCCTTGTAATTCCTCACACCAGTGTTGCATATGGCTTAAAATAACAAGGGTGTGTCCATATGCTAAATAAAAAGAGCTTAGTATTGTAGACCGTGTCCATTGGACATAGAATTCCAAAGGCTACCTAAACATATTGAATGTAGAATTCAGAGTACATAAACATGTTGAACGTAAAATGTGTTGATTCTATAACCAGTTTTCAACACCTCCCTGTTATTCCTCTTTGAAAATTGCTCTCAGAGGCTAAAATAGGCACCCATTTTTAATGGATGAATAATTTTGATAGGGGAAAATCTTTAGTCTATGAAAGCTAATTTTATTGTGGTGATACATATAATTTGAAGCTATTTTTAAAATTCCTGTAACACCCGCCCAAGAAATTCCTTTATTTTAATATCTTGAAACTTGAACTCATGTCTCCTTCCGTGACCTGACCTGCTGTCCCCTCTGCATCCCCTCATCCTGGGAGCCCTGTCATGTTCCATAAATTCTATTGTGTTGGCTCATCTTTTATGAAAGTGAGGTTTGGGTATTAGGAACCACACGCATACAAGATTCTCCTGTGTGCTCACTACAATTTGAACTGCTAGCAAAAAAAAAAGTGTCTGAAATAACAATTTATAGTTTCAAAAACAGGAGGGCCAGAGATGAGAATTTTAATGGTCTTTAGGAACCATAGCCTTGAAGCATAGGTGTCGGTCAAAAGCATCAGGAGATCGCGTTGAGACTGGAATCATTTTATTTCTTAAGGGAGCAGTTATGTGAGTGTGGAGGGTCCTCCATGGCTACGTTAGACCTGGTAACCCCGGGACACACCCTTGGAGAGGACACTGGCAAGTCCAGATGTTTTGGGGCAGAAATTAAGCTCAATAGGACGCGCCGCCTTTCCCATCGGTACCTGTCTCTGGTTCTCCGTCTCCAGGCGCAGCCTGGCCTCCACACACCTCCGGGTCTCCAGGAAGGCCTGGCGCTGGGCGCGGTCTGACAGGTAGCTGATGAAGATCCCCGCCGTGTTCATGCACATGAACAGCACCACCTGGGCCACCACCTGCAACAGAAGCGCAGACAGAGCCTGGTCAGGCGACTGGAAGGAGAGCTGGGTAGAGGCAAAGAGAGAAAACCAATAAACATTCCCACGGCAGATCGTAAGGAAATGAGCCAAAAGCTCAGTAGCAGGTGAGCAGAGCCAAGTTCTGCTTGGGTTTTGGGGCAGATGTCATCCCCTCAGAGGGGCCTCCCGCGGGCCGTTCCATCTAACTTAGAGCTTCTCCATCCCTAAGTTTAGAGTTGAATCTGGATCGGGGAGGCGTGAAGCAAGACAAGGGGCTCCTTCCCTCTTGAACACTCATGCCCCCCTCTCCCCTCCATGTGCTGAAGGTTTTGGCCTAAGGGGCTGGGAAGAGACTAATAAGACACAGGGAAAGTATTAGTTGAATAGCAATGTTGTGCTTTGACCTTGGCCTTCTTGGGTTAGCATCCAAGTCTTGAGGTTCTAACTCGAGAAAAGATATCACAGCGTCTCCTGCTTGTCCTCTCCAGTGCGGTCACCCAACTCCCAGGCACCAAACTCTCCCGACTGGAGTCTCACCTCAAAGCGTGCACTCTTGGCGTGTTTGCACAAGTCATTGTCACAGCCGGAGAAATGTGCCCATGTTTAGGCCTCTCTGCTTTTGGACTTAGGTGCATCTTCATTGGTTTCACACGTTAGCATTAGTGGCTGCACCCTGGGCAGAGGGAAGGGCTGCAGAGGAGGGGAGCCTAGGCATTGGAGAATGCCAGCAATATAGGGAGACTGTGATCCTCTCTGCAACCCCGAGGGGGCGCTCAAGTACTATGGGGTCCTGGCAAAGTGAATGGGTCAGCCACCCACCAAAGGCCTTTGCCTGGAGCTTCTGTAACCAGAGACCCAAGTTTGCATCCCTCAGCTCCAACCTTTACTGGGCCTCTGACCTTAGGCAAGTCACTTGATGCCTTCTTGAGCCTCAACTTTCTCATCTGAACAATGGAAATCAACCTTTGCCTCATAGAAGTACTGTACATGTATGTATATCTACACTGAGTGGCCAGATTATTATGATCTCTGAATGCATAATAATCTGGGCACTGTGTGTGTGTGTGTGTGTGTGTGTGTGTGTGTGTATTTTAGAGGCCCAGTGCATGAATTTGTGCATGGGTGGGGTCTGGCCAGCCTGGCTAGGGGAAGGGGACATGGGCGTTTGGCCAGCCTGCCTGCTGATTGAACTCACGGTTGAGGGCGCAATTTGCATATTAGCCTTTTGTTATATAGGATATACACTGAGTGGCCAGATTATTATGCATTCAGTGATCATAATCTGGCCACTCAGTGTATCTATTTATATAGTTAGTATACATATGAATATATATGAATGAACCTAGCACATAACACATACCCAATGATTTTTGGATACATATAGGGTGTCCCCCCAAAATGTATATGCACTTCGAATAATTATTAATTTCTATGGGTTAAATCTGAAAATAAAAAAAAAACATCAATTCAGCTATCAGCTGTTAAGTGTGTATACATTTTTTGGGACACCCTATACTTTAATATAAGGCCATTTCCTCCCCAAATGCTAATCTATGGTGTAATATGTATCTTTTATTTCTTTCATAAATTATTTTACAGATTCTCATCCTTCATGTTACAAACTATTCCAGTATTAAGTATTAAGATCTTTAGTATTTATGCTGTTTTACAAAGAATGCTTGTGTGCATTATTTGCTACGCAGGGAACAGTGGAGGGGAATTAGGGAGCCAGCTGAGTCAGAGGGGCCTCAAGTCCCATCTCTAACATTCCCCTCCTCCCTCCACCTCCCAGGTGACCAAGCAAGTCATTCCCTCACTAAGAGGGCAGATACCTCATAGTTCGGTTTGCTGATCTACATAGAACTTTACAGTCTAGCTCTAGCCCAACGATTAAAGATCTGGGCTCCCATTTACGGCATTTACTTGTCATGTGACTTTGGCCCAGTTCATTTTTCTGGCCCTCAAACCTGAGATGTTTTCCCAAAATGTTGTTGGATAATCGATGAAAGCACCGCTCACTATGCACCTGAGCAGGTAAACCACGTGGTGAGGCTTAAGCTTTAAGGAGACCTGCTGGCAGAAGGCAGAGGTAAGGCCCAGGTGAAGCTGGCTCTTTAAGGGCCCAGTGAAGAATGGGATGAGAGTGGTGGGAGGGTCTGTAGGAGTCAGCGCGCCAGATGGAGGAATAGAGTGTACCACCAGCATCCCTGCTAGGGCGTGGGCTCTCCCCACAGCTGTCGGCCCGGTGGCCATGCTTCCTGCCTGCCCTTTAAAAATAGTCCACGCTGAATTAGAAATAGCACGCAAGGAAGTGTACCAAATAGCGGAGCAATAAAGATAGGACACCTAAGTGAAAACCTAAGAAAAAGGTATAGAAGGATGAGGCGTGTCAACTGGCATCCCATGACAAGAAAAAGTAGATGATGGAAAACCTACATCAAACCCAAGTGCAATCAACGGTGTCCTGAGAAATGACAAAATAACGAGAGGAAAGGGCAGGTTTTCAGAAGGTAACAAGAAGAGAGCATTTTGAAAACTAGAGTTAAAAGAACAAGAGAACAGGGTTATAAGGTTTTTTTAATCATGGACCAAAAAATCTCTGACATTAAGGAGGAAGCACAAATGTTAAAGGCTAAAAATAGGAAGGATTGGAGGTGAGAAAAAAGCTCATCAAAACCCTTTAAAAATAGGCAAGAAGAAAATGACGAAGCTAATTTTTTTAAAAAACATGAGAACTATAACAGGTGGTAGCACCAACTATAAAGATAAACTATGTTCATGCAAAGCAGCTTCAGGGAGTAAACATTTATTTTCATCCCGCTGCCTCCAGAGAGATAAACAGTTGCCAAAGTCGTTCCAAGAGTGCTTTGCCGCCCGAGGCAACTACTGCTTAGACTCCGCCATCCTCCTGGCGCGGGACTTGGCAACTTCCGTTCACACACCCAGCTGCCTACCAGACATGCGCTTAGGCCTTTGGGCGACCCAGCAGCGACTGTGTTGGGTCTTATTAGCTCCATTTCACAGAACAGCAAAGTGAGCCTCTCGGAGATTAAATAAAGGCCGCCAAGCTAGTGTGTGGTATTAAAGGTGGCCCACGGCCCTGGTTTGCCTGGGACACAACTTTATTTTTAAATGTGGACGGTGGCAGGAAAATCAAGAAGAGTTTCCTCACACTTACATGAATTAGTATGCATTGTAGTCCATGACAAGTTGGGGTGGGGAATGAGAGAAAAAGAGGAGGAGGAAGAGGAGGAGGAAGACAAGAAAAGATGAGGGGGAGGAAGAATGTGAGGAGGAGGAGGAGGAGGAGGAGGAGGGAGATGAGAGTGAGGAAGAAGATGAGGTGGGGAGGAGGAGGAGGGTGTCTTTCAGAGAAGGCTTTTTCCAACACTGCATAGGAAATGAAGTCATCCGTATCCACAGGCAGGCAAATCAGATATGTTTTGAGGACCAAAGTGGACACTGATTCAATTCTCCTCCCTCTTTATCTCGGGCCTGTCAGGCACTGTGAGTTAAGTGCGTTATGGATGTGGCCAAGGGTCTGCTGGGGCCTCTGAGGCTCCGGGGAATTGCTGCCCCGTAGGAGGAGCCCTCCCGGCCAGGTCACTGACGAGACTGCCACCTTCACCACATCCTCGTGCCTGGCATGGAGGGCAGGGAAGAGCTGGGGACCTGGGCCAGCTGCCTTCCAGTGCTTCTGCTTCTAGGCTAAACTTGAAAAATCTAAACATGGAACCTGGGGTAGATTGGTTCTACATTTGGTGTGTACAGAAGGGTGTGGCTTAGGGACAATACTGTAGGCACCTCCAGCTGGGTTGTGTCAGCCCCAGGGGCATCCTTTGTGGCAGTGGGGGTGTGGGAATGGGCCTGAGACTGCAGGGTCCAGCGGTGGCATCACGGACCCCACTCCCAGAATGAGGGAGCACCCTGGTGCTGTCTTGCAGGCAATGCTCTCCAAGAATGGGGTGCCCTCTCTGGAATTCAGTGCCCACTTTAAATCAGAGGCCTCTATGGAGTCCCACATCCCTGGTCTGTGGAATGCAGGAGTCTGGGAGACAAGGAGACAGGACTGGCTACTCCTGATGAGCCACTTGGGCCTGAACTCTGGGCCCTGGAGCTTTAGAGTTCCAGCTCCCGTAGGCTGGGTGCTTCTGCCGGGTGACCCACAGGAGTTCCGTTACCTACAAAGTCTGGCATGTTGGGCTCCTCATGCCAAGGGAGCAGTCGACAAGAGTTCCCATCCAGGTAGGGTTATACCTTGGCCCGAGAAGGCATGGTTACCAGAGGCTGAGACCCCTGACAGGTTAGACTCTGGACCATGCCATCAGGTGAACCACCAAGTCCTCAGAGGGGCAGGCTGAGGGCAAGGGGAATCTGGGAGAAAGAGGAGGAAGAGAGTGTATACCCCTTGGGGACCCAGGACCAGCTGCAGCAGTGGGGACCTTAATTTATCCCTCCCAAGGGTCCCCAAGGAAGAGAGGCCCCGGGGATCGTAGAAGAACCTGTGTGAGGTAGACCCTAGTGGCACCAGGGGTGGACTCTGGTGGATCCTGAGCTGAGCCACTGCATCTGCCTTCAGGAAAGAAGTACAGAGAACATTCTCCTAGGATTGCTGCTGGTGGACAGCCCACAGCCCTCAGCTCTCAGCTGATGAGAGCCCTCTCACCCAAGGTCATGGAAGGTCATTATGCACATGGACATACTATATAAATGCTCGTAACTCCAACTCAGATATCTCATAAGGTTTTTCCCAGATGCAGAACTCCCCATGGGACCGTTGAATTGCATCACGGCTCAACACGTCCTTTGTCTATTTCCACTTCTTTTTTCTGTTCGTGGGTGCTGATCCCAGCAGCACCCCCTACTAAGCCTCCTACACAGCCATCTCCCTCTCTGAGCCTGTTCCTCAGAGGATCGAACCTGTAACAACCCGAAAGCATTTACTCCCCTTACTAATGCAGCCAGACTCCAGTATTTGTTGAATAAATTTATTGAATGATCAATGTAATTAATGGATTTAATTAATTTGTACCATCCAGTCCCTTAGATGGATGATAATGGTGACTGTCTCAGTTAATTTCCTCCTTTCTTCATTCATTTTATAAATATTTACTGAGCCCCAAATAGGACATGGGCACTGATTTAGATTCCAGTGGCAAATAGGACATCTAAGTTCTCCTTCCGATGGGGCATCCAGTGGAGACCTTAATGTAGACCAAATGGTTCAAGAAAAATCTCTCTGAGGATGAAATACTTAAATGAAACCTAAAGAACACAGGGAGTTGGCCAAGAAGAGTCAGGAAACAATTCTTCCAAGGATGGTGACCCTACGGTATGTGCCACAGGAGAGGGCCCCTTGTCTGAGCTCTAATCTTGTTTCATTCTGGCGCTCTTGGCTTGAACCACTTCTCCATCATGGTGAAAACCACAGAGAATGATTTCTATCCTTTATCTCTTCCCCGAGACTCCGTTCTCCCAGTGATTTGCACAAATCAGAATCACCTTGTCCTCGCCAGCTTCCCCACCATCTCCTCCTCCTCGCTACCCAGCAGATGGTGGTGTCACGGAGGTGGTGGCAGCAGTTCCTAAGGAAGTTGGTGGTGTGAGTGTGAAGGAGGTGTCCCATAGTTACTATGGCAATTTTCATTGGGTCATCGGGTTTGAAGAAACATTTGGATTCATCATTAGTTACTGAGCTGAAAATAGCATCTTCTCAAGAGCTTGTTTTCTCTTCCAATGCATCTGTTCGGGGTTGACTGAGTCCAACAGGCACCCAAAATTGGAGCATTTCCCCAAGTCGCTGACGTCTCTTCATCCTAACTCTTCCAAGGAAGCCCATGTTACCTTCTGTTTTACTTTAATATATATTGTTACGGGGGGTGGGGGGCGGGAAAGAGTCACTTAGGTCCAAATTCAGACAGAAGGTGGCTTTACCTGGAATAACTTTATAAAGTTTCTCAGCTGTACTATTTTCAGGGTTGGGGGACAAAGTTGTCTCCCAGCAACCCTTTCTAAGATGAGGACAGAGAACAGAGTGGTTTAAAAGGACATTCTACCTATAGACAAACCTTGGTCAACATCTGTAGTAGGGAATAAACATAAGCTCGTCTGTTAACCAGGGTTTCGTCTACCCTTGCTTTCCCAGGCGTATCCATTTAATGTTTGAATGCAGTAAGGTGTTCTTCCAAAATGTAAGTTGATGGTGATCGTGAGTGAGTGCAGTGTGTTCTGGTCTACAACATTGAGTTACACACACTTGGTGCCACATTCGGTAGTAAGAATATTCCAGAAGTCAGGAACAGAGAACGTCTCCAGCCCACGGTGACTCATGCCTAATACCATCCTGTTTATATCCCTCCTCCCAAAATATGCTTATTCTAGATTTGAATTCTACTTCACCAACTTTTAAAAGTGGGACAGTTAGCCTTCAGGGTGGCCATAGGGTAAAAGATGGTCACACGGAAAACCCCTCATGGCGCCCGGTACTCTAACCCAGCGGTGCGAAGGTCTGCTTCTGGGATCTTCTCCCCAACTCATCTCAAGTAACTTTCTTCCACAGCATGCCTAAGGGACTGTTATTCTCAGGAAGATGGTTAGGGTTAAAATAATCTTTAAAACTGGAAAGCTCTGCCTTTAACTAGTTGTGGGTGGGTAAGGCTACGTAACCTCTCTAAGCCTCACACTCCTCCTGTGTTAAATGGGGTTAATCATTGTGTGCTTCGTAGATTGTTGTGCCTGAGAGAGGTCATCACATGGAGCCTTTGGCATATGGTGAGCATTCATTACATGTTAGCTGTTACTATCAATAGTCATTTATTCTCCCTCTCATCTAGACTATATGTTCCATCCTTTAGTGAGGGTTGTGTGTCATACTTAATTCTTTTGGACTCCATAGCTATTGTGGCAATACCCTTATTTTAAAAAGCTGGGGCATTTGTGAGAATGAAAGGAGACAGGCATACATCTGGAGTGTCCTGGGCACACCTTGATGTATGGGCATCCTACCCGTGGCACAGTCTACTGGGCAGGCACAGGCCATTTGTGTAAGTCTTCCAACTCTATTCCTGGGCAATTGCCTAACTCATCTCAGTTAACAGAGCAGTCACTTCAAGTCAGTAAGTGCACAGCTATAATCTCTGGGGACATGTCAGTGTACCAAATAGACTCCATCACCCTATGGCAGTGGTCGGCAAAGTCATTAGTCAATAGAGCCAAATATCAACAGTACAACGATTGAAATTTCTTTGGAGAGCCCAACTTTTTAAACTTAAACTTCTTCTAACGCCACTTCTTCAAAATAGACTCGTCCACGCCATGGTATCTTATGGAAGAGCCACACTCAAGGGCCCAAAGAGCCGCAGTTTGCCGACCATGGCCCTATGGGGACACAGATAAATCAAAAGGTAAAAAATGGTAGCATTTCCTGTGCACAGGTGAAAAGCATCATGGAGAAAAATAAAGCTGATCAGAGAAGAAAGGAACGGGAGAAGCCAGGAGCTCTTCTTCCTTCATATGGGTCAGGGAAGGCATCTCTAACAAGGTTGTGTTGGGCAGAAACCCCCCAAAAAAGATGAGCAAGCCATGCAGCAGGTATCCAAAGAAATAATAGAAAGTATATATCCCATTATCAACAAGCATGCACAGCAATTGCCTCGATGAAGGAAAAGGTAAAAAAAAAAAAATGAAAGGACAATGGCTAAGATATGAGCTAATCAACATCACAGGGACTTTGGAAACCCACTTCAGATACGCCTGTTATCTTCTCTACCACGATGGCTCTTCGTCTTTAAACAATTCATAACGCACAGCCAGCTTTCCCCAGCGGTTACCATTAGAAAAGTAACAGTTAATTAATTTCCTCCTAGGTGCCTGGAGCTTTATAAAAATACTGTATTCCATATAATAACAGTTCGCCATGGGGGCAGTGGCACCCACTTCTCAGGTGGGAAACACGAGGCTTACGAGGTGAGAAACTCGTCTACGCACATGGCCCGGTCGTGGGGGCCGGGCCTGAAACACAGATCCAAGTCTGCCTCCTCTCCCAAGCCTCTGTGTTCAATCCCGGCGCCCAGATAAGAAGCCTGTGTCTGTCTCAGAAGGACAGCAAACATCACGGCCCAGTTGCTGATGGAACCGGGTTCCCTCATTCATCATCCAACAAATATTTCCCGCGTGCCCACGCCGCGCCAGGCACTGTCCGCCACTCTGGGGATACAGTCATGAAAAATGGACACAATTTTCAATTTCCTATCTGTGTGCCTGCCTTGCCGGCAGTATAGCTAAGCACATTATCTGGATTGGTAGGAGGTGAAAGTGATTTTTTTAAAAATAGTGCGATGTAAAGGGCAGAGGAATGCGGGCCAGGCAGGGATGCCGCGTGGGAGAGAGGCTACACGTTTAAATTGGGATTTCAAGGTAAGGCGCTCTCTGAGAAGCTGGCTTTCCAGCCAAAACTTGGAGGAGGAGTGGATCATGTGGGCCTGTGGGTGAAGGCTATTCCAGGTGGAGGGAAGAGCCAGTGGTCAGGACAGGAGGAGATGCTCAGAGGATTTCTAGGGGGGCGGGGGGAGAGAGAGAGAGAGAGAGAGAGAGAGAGAGAGAGAGAGAGAGAGAGAGAGAGCTGGAGCAGAGTGAGCAGCAGGGAGAGTCATGGGAGTTAGGGCAGAGGGAGGTGGTGGTGGGGGACCAGGGGTGGGGCTTGTGGACCACGTGAGGGACACTGGCTTGCTGCAGAGGGGCAGCGTGTTCAGCTTGGAGCAGAGAAGGGGCTGGCTGGCTGATGGACTATTCCGCTCAGAAGTGATCCCCCCCCCAGAAGCCACTGGCCCATCTGCTGGAACTGGCAGGGCACGCAGACTGTTTAGTGATTCCCCCGGAAGTTCTTTGAGCCCCAACTCACTTTCCTGCCTCACCCTGGACCCTGCAGGCAGGACCCTTGCTTTGATTCGAAGGGGCGTTTTTGGTGGCTTTGAGCATCCCTTCAAACTGGATGCCCGTGAGTCTAGAAAGTGGAGCTAGGGGACCAGAAGTGGTCACGTGGGGATTTCTTGCTCCTACCCTGGGGCCCTCTGTGCACAGTTGCCTTTTGAATTTACATACAGAAAATACTGTTTGCATACTGCCCTTTACGGTATGGGAAGAGGAATGCTGGGAAGCCAGGGAACAGGTGAAGAGCTGCCTCCTCTCCTGGGAACTGTGGGGGAAGCCTCCAGGGGGCGGTATTCTCACTGGTGACCTCCAGCTGGGAGTCTGACCCCACTTTCCACCAGGGGCAGGTGCAGGAGCGTTAGCAGTCAGCCTGATAATCATCAATCTCCTTTGCTCATCAGAGTTTTAGAAACGATGACAGAGAAGTTGGTCATGTAAGAGGGGGGAGAACCCCACTAGGGAATGAACAGCCCAGGATGGTGGCTGCCCAGTGTTTGGAGGGTGAGAAGCCTTCGAGGTCCGTGTTTCCTGACCAGGGAAGCAGCCGGGCTAGTGATTTGCACTCTGTAGCCCAGTTATTACACCGCCGTGTACACTGAACACCAGAAAACTAAAACCATCAATTGCATTACCAATAAATGCCAAGTATCCTTTTGGCATGAGTGCTCCGTGTGGATCCTTTGGAGTAAGTGTTGGTCCAAGGGAAAGAAGTGGGCTTTGAAATACATGCTCTCTTTCAACATTTAATCAAAATAGTCACTCAATGGGGTTGCAATATTGTCTCCATTAGCTATTTTTTAAAAGGTCAAGAGAACATTCAAGAAAAGAAGAAGTTGTTCTTTTCTTTTGTTAAAATAACACCGTCATGGAGAAATGATGTTTGTAGTAAACATATTTTCTCAAACGATTTGGAAATAACAGTTCAGATATCAAAGGCAGGCACTTCCATTCAGCAGACTGTGTGCCGCTGCTTTGGCTGGAGCCTACCGCCTACCTTTTCATTCTGGCCATTCTCTCCCCAGGGGCTCTGCGCTTTCATTCACTAATCACTGAGGGAGCAGCACTGATGCGCCAGGCACCTTCTCAGGCTGGAGATCTGGCAGGAAATGAGAGAGCGGAGGTCTCCACCTTCACAAAGTTCCCACTACAAGCTGCATGATAACGTAACACTTATTAGCTAGGCACTGTTCCGTGTTCACACTACCATGTTCATCTCTGACCATGTTCACGCCACCCTTACAATAGTCCCCATGATAGGTGATGGAACTGAGGCCCAGGTCAGATAAGCTAATAAGTGGTGGCCTCGGGGTCTAAACCCAAGCCCTCTGGCTCCAGAGCACCTGTTTGCATTCATTTTACCAACGTACCTTTTTCTGGTAGAGAGGAAACAGGTGAGTGGACATCCCTGAAGGTTAAAATATAGTGAAGGGCATCATGGTGGGCATCTCAACACCTAGCAGTGGAGGTCAACCTTACAATCATGCCCTTGGATTCCCAGTTCCCTTCCACCTCCTCAGTGTCTCTAGTCAGACCTAACAACATCTTCCTTCCAGCTCACAGAGCTACGGAAACACCGGGAAGTCTTGCGGGGAAGATGAAAGGGAGGAAAAAGGGGATGATGGGGATGAAAGTGATGGTAATGGTGCCATCACTGGAAATGATGACCGGGGTGTCCTAGGCATACAACCCTGACAGCTGCCTCTATCATGCCCCAAACAAACATTTCCTGCAAGCAGAGTTGTCACATCAAAGGCAAAGAGCTATTTGGAATGGAGTGAGTGCCACACCATTGGGGTATTTAAACAAAATTAGGATAAAAAATGATAGAAAATATATAGATTAATCTTATATTTTTATTTGTGTCCTTCTTTCTTATGTTGTTCATTACTCCTCCCAGACCATTCCCAAAATTAAATGCACAAAGGAATGACAGTAGGACTCAAAAATCCTACTCACTACTAATATATATATATATATATATATATATATATATATATATATATATGTGTGTGTGTGTGTGTGTGTGTGTGTGTCTGTCTATCTACCTACCTACCTACCTACCTATTACCTAACTATCTATTACATATCTTCTTTCTATTTATATTCTATTTATCTTCTGTTTTCTACATATTAATCTATCATCTATCTATCCAATTCAATATTTGTGTCAACTTCCTCTGAGAGATCAATAAAGCCTTATGTTTATTTGATAACTCAGCCTTATCCATATTCCTCATAAGAAACTAGAGGCCCGATGCATGAAATTCATGCAAGAGTAAGCCTTCCTTCCTCCGACTGCCAACACTGGCTTCCCTCTGGCACCCAGGACCTGGGCTTCCCTTGTAGCCCTGGCTGTGTCCGAAGGTCTTCCGGAAGGATTCCAGTCTAATTAGCATATCACGCTTTGATTATAGATAAGCAATACGTGTAACTATGTTAAATAAAATTGGTATTTGCCTCTTTAATGACACCATCTATTTAAAGACCATGGAAGCCATGAGTATTTTTTACCAGAATAAAAGAAAGCATCACATTGGCATGGCAATTCTATGTGGGATCACTGGAGTTACAAATTGGCAGATCCATTAAGTCATCTTCTCTTGGTACGATTCCTGTTCAGCTGCTGGTACTGCAATTTTTAGCCTCACCCAGGATCTGAGCCAGAGATAAATAGGCCAGAAGACTGGTAGAAGCAGCAATCCAAACCCTGATGCAACCCAAGTCTATCTTACCTTCTTGGACATTAAAATTCTATTGTCATTCATCATTCAAAGAAGCCAGAACCACCATCTGGCTCTGAATACCATCCCTGGGTAATTCCCTTACTCTGCTCATCCCTCTCCCCCATATCCCCTCCTGCTTTCTTTCCCTCTCTCCGTCATAAATAAGTATTTGTTGAACAAGGGCTGTTGAGAATATCCCAGTGAGCAAGCAAATCAGACCAATTCCCTATTTTCAAAGCATTTATTGTCAGGTAGGAAATGAACTAACACACACACACACACACACACACACACACACACACACACACACACGATGGTATATGTTTTCTTGGAAAAGTAGAGGGAATTTTCAAATATGATACTTAAGAGAGGCAAAGGAAACCTTCCTAAGTAAGTTTCCTTGAGGTAAGAATGAGAGAAGAGCGTCTCAGGAAAAGAAGGGAGAGAAAATCAGACAGCTCAGAGGCAGGAAAAGGCATGGGCTCCAAGGAACTGAATGAAGGTCACTGTGGCTTTAGGGAGAGAGAGAGAGAGAGAGAGAGAGAGCGAGAGCGAGCTAAAGAATGGCACCATCGGAGGTAGACAGAGTGGAGATCTAAAAGGCAGGTCCAGGGGGGAGTTGCACCTTTTTCTCAAGAGCAGTGTTAGCTACGGATGTTCACTGGTGGGTCGTAAGCCCACACTGTAAGAAAGGCACCACCCTGGTGACCCAGGGGACAGGAAGGGGACTGGAAAGGGTTGCAAGTGGATGCAGGGAGGATACTGTGACAGGTGAGGAAAGGTGTCCCCTGCACCAAAGTGGAAGAGATG
This sequence comes from Vespertilio murinus, assembly GCA_963924515.1. NCBI lineage: Eukaryota > Metazoa > Chordata > Mammalia > Chiroptera > Vespertilionidae > Vespertilio > Vespertilio murinus. The sequence goes on along the minus strand of OZ004717.1, from coordinate 3,612,559 downwards.
TGAGGATATGTAGACAAATTTGTCAGGAACGTGCAATCTCTCTTTTTAAAAAAATATATTTTATTGATATTTTACAGAGAGAAAGGGAGAGAGATAGAGAGCTAGAAACGTCGATGAGAGAGAAACATCGACCAGCTGCCTCTTGGGCACCCCCTACAGGGGATGTGCCCGCAACCAATGTACATGCCCTTGACCGGAATCGAACCCGGGACCTTTCAGTCTGCAGACCGACGCTCTACCACTGAGCCAAACCAGTTTCGGCAGGAACCTGCAATCTCTTGGCCATGGGGACTGAGAGAGGAAGAAGTGACAGGGATGCATGTGGGCTTTCTGGCTTGGGAAACCACAGGATGGCATAGAGATCCCTGGATTCTTTGAGATCAAGATCTAGAATGAGGCCAAGTTTAGGGGGAACTGCTTGAAGTCACTGTCCAGCATGCCTTCCTGAGATTTGAGAGACTGATTGAACTTCTCTCCTCTTTAGAGTTCAGTTATTCTACATCTAACCAATTATAATGTCAAGAGTCACAGAGTCGCAAGCTTCAAACTAGAAGGGATTATATTTATTTGTTTGTAGAAGGGATTTTAAACATCATTAAGTTCAACCCCTTCCCTTCTTCCCCTTTCCTGGCGATGACATCTGGCTTCCACTGAGCACCTCCAGGAATGGCTTTTTAATCCCACAAGGCCTGGGGCAAGTCCAGAGGGTTATAAATAGGAAGGTATCTGTTACTTCCTTTGGGCAATAGTTCCCCGGATCTTCTCCAGCCATAGCGACTGCCTGGCATTTATTCCAGTGCTGTAAATTATGATCCGGGTCTTTCTGGCCCCCAAATATCAAGTATGGAGCAACAATCCCCCCCCCCCCCCCCCCCACAAAACCACAGAATGAAAATGGCCCTGCCATTTTGGTCTTCGATGATTAGATCATTAAGTAGAAGAGCTGCAGCAGTGTCTCAAGGAGCAGCCGGTGTTAATTTATTGGGCGATACACCAGGAGTACATTTCGCAGCCGGTATTGATCAGAAATTACATTTGGATGTTGGTAATGGAGAACTAAAATAACAGGGGACTGCAGGAACGTGGAGTCTGTTTTGCAATGTCACATGGAAATCACTGAGGGACGGGCAGTCTAGGCCCAGTGTGGTGACTTCACAGTGTCATCAGTGCCCTGGGGTTCTTATTCCTTGGGGCCCACCCTCCTACTGAGTGGCTTCCACCCTCAAGGTCTGCTCTTGGCCTAGGATGGCTGGAGGGGTGCCGTAACACCTGCTCACCACGCAGAAAGACAGCCAAAGGGGGTGGGTGGATGAAAAAGAGCAGCCCTCCTGCCGAAACCGGTTTGGCTCAATGGATAGAGCGTCGATCTGTGAACTAAAAGGTCCCGGGTTCGATTCCGGTCAAGGGCATGTACATTGGTTGAGGGCACATCCCCGGTAGGGGGTGTGCAAGAGGCAGCTGGTCGATGTTTCTCTCTCATCGATGTTTCTAGCTCTCTATCTCTCTCCCTTTCTCTCTGTAAAATATCAATAAAATATATATATATATATTTTTAAAAAGAGCAGCCCTCCCATATGAATCAGTCTGGAAACCCCTCCAAAGTTTATTAACTAGAGTTAAAAATGATATTTTCAACCTTTAAAAAAAATCCCAATTACCTTAACCAAAGTCTCTCTCTCTCTCTCTCTCTCTCTCTCTCTCTCTCTCTCTCTCTCTCTCTCTCGCATGCTGTCCAATGAAAATGTGTTTCCACCATCCACAGATTAGGAAGGAGTTTGCATAAAAAAAGACTCCACTGTGGCCATGGGTAGGGTGTCGCCCCAGCAGTAAATGCAGAATGGTTTCTCTTCCTTGGAGGAATGTTCTAGATCCATGGTGGAAGGTGTGCTTTCTGAGGACTGATGCTTTAGTGCACGGGCGATAGAGGAATGTGTGGCTTGAATGGGGGAGGGCGTCCTCTCGTCCCGAGGAGCAGTTTGGGCATCTAGAGTGTGCAGTGACTGTTCTTTCTGGAGCTGCTGGGGCCCTCCCACTGCACCTGCCATTCGGCAATCAGCCCTCGGACCGCTGCCCTGTGCTGGGCAGACTTCCATCCCAGGCAGGGCGAGGCGGCCTGCTCCCGCGTGGCCACATCAGACCCCTCCGTGTTCCAGAGCTACGCCTGCTCCTGCCCAGGGCTTGGTTCCTGCTATCCTTTCACAACTCTTTCATCGTCCTCAACCCCTTTCATGTTTATAAATGGAGAGGTTCTGCCTAGCCGGGGTGGTTCAGCGGTTGAGCATCAACCTAAGGATCAAGAGGCTGCTGGTTCGATTCCCAGTCAGGGCACATGCCCGGGTTGCGGGACCCATCTCCTGTCAGGAGGCAGCCAGACCATGATGTTGATCTTTTTCTCTCATCGATGTTCCCATCTCTCTATCCTTCTCCCCTTTCTCTCTCTCTAAAACATCAAAAACTTATTAATAAATGGTGACATTCTGACAACATCTCGTCATAGATGGGATGACAGTTCAGCGAGGCCACCGTGTCTGTTTCCTGGGGTCTGCAGACAACCAGGAGGAAACCTCAAAGCCGGCCTTCCGGGTCGGGGTGCCAGGCTGTGTGGGTGCCCAGCTCCATCGCTCCGGGTGGTGCTGACAGAAGAGGGCTTGTTGATCACAGCTGACGGGCACTTGAGGAAAAAGCCAGACAGGCAATTCTGACGAGCGCCGCGAAGTCGTAATTAAATATTCAAAAGAAACAGTTGTCTGTCAATTAAATCTCTCAGTCATCCTTCCCTCCCAAACAAATCAACGGACTAAAAACGGCACACAGTTTTACAACTCGTGGTGTCCAATGCAATTAAGCCACTAGGAAAAATTAAGTATTAAGTACCATCTAATAAATCATTCTCCCAGCATTTGCTACATCATTACTCCCTTTCCCCGTCTTTTTCAGAGGTCACAGACCTAAGCAGGCTATGTGTGCGGTGAGATTTGTCATTAGCTGATGGTCGGAGACAAGTAAAGCAGCCAAGTCCACAAACCCCCATGTTCACATTCGTTATAACTCGCGGGAATAAAAACCCGACAGCTTGAGGAACCTCAGAAGTGGTTTCCCAGGAATAGCATTGCAGAGCTGTGAGGAATTCAGTTTGTGGCCACAGCAGGTGGATGGGTCTGTACAGAGTTGCATTGCATTGGAGGTAAAGTCCAAGGTCAGTCCGCCAGCGATGACGGGGTGCTATTTCAGTACAGGGCGCTGCCCTGTCTCTATAGAGCAATAGCATTATGGTAAGCCTCGCTACTATTGGGAATATTAATTTCGCTTTCCTTGTTCTTTGTGACTTCTAACTCATTGCCTCTGAAACCGGCAGAGTTAATTGAGATAAAGTGGCCTTAAAAGACCATCATACCGAGGGGCGGCTTTGACATGAGACAGACGTGGTTTGGAATCCTTTATTAGCTGAACGGCTAAGGGAAGTGATGTAACTACTCGGAGGTCAGTGTCCTCTCTCTAAAAAGGGAAGCGGCAATATTGATGCCGGGATGGCTGTTCAGGCATGTACTCAACAGCCTCTCCTATGAGCGTCCCTTGTGAGGTGCCCGTATGTATTCCAGGAATACACAAAAGGACAGTGCCTGTCCTCAGAGAGCATGTGGGTCAGTGATAGAAACAAAGGAGGAACCCACAATCCCATTCTTACTGCGGCTCCTTCTCTTCTTTCAGGTTCTTCCCCTTAAACATAAACCAGGGCCCGGACCAGAGTGAGGCCAGCTGGGTGCCTAGGGCTCACAGTTTCGGGAAGCACTTTGTCTCAAGGTCGTAGCAGGTCAGGGTTCCATGTCAATTGGCTTAAAAGCACTTAATTCCACTTGTATCTTTCTCCTGAGTAAAGAAGGGAGGACTCTATTCATTTGACATTCACTGTCTGGCCAGGACCTGTTCCTAAATGAACTGCCCACCGCCAGTAGGCTAGGGAGACTCACCCAAGCTTGGGGAGAAGTTTGACTTTGAATTTAAAAGAAGAAGAATCTGTTCTTACTGATTTTGATTCTGTTTCTTGAACTGACCATAGGAAAATGAACAAAGTAGAATAATAATTCATAAAAATGAAAACAGAAGACTTATACCATAACCTTGCTTTGGACTTCCCGAAGTCTACGTTCATTGCATTGGGTTCCCATATCCAAAATGAGACTTCATTCTGCTTATGGTTAGTCTGCTTATGGTCAGACAAACTGGTTAGGGCACGGCCTGATCTTTATGGGATATGTTTTAAGCTGTGGGAAACAGTGGGCTAATTTATCATCCAGTTACTATGCCCAGCAAAGTCAACGGGTTTCATTCAATGCCTTCCTCCCAGAAGTGAGGCAGGCCAGCCATGCTGGTGTGTAGTGTCAGGTGGGAAAGTGGGGGCATCCCTGGCCCACAGTTGGACCTGTGTGAAGTCAGAGGGTGAACACCCACTGGCGACCAGAAGGGGGCACCACTGGGAGGTCAGGTCAAAGAAGCATTTTTTGGTAACCTGAGTGAGGTGTTGGTGTTGGGATTCAGAGCCAGAGAGCTGAAGAACCACGAAAGAAGCCAATGAGAGGGTAAGACCTGTGCTAGCACTTGGACTGTATTTTGGATGGATGGGCTGAGTCTATTTAAAATTTTCAGCAATGGACAGACATCTATGAATAACGTAGGCCCACATTTTTCCCTTTTTTTTTTTTTTACTTAAGTAATCTGGATAATCACTTGAGTTTGTCTTCATGTTATCTGCTATAACTTCTTTAACCCGTGCAGCAAAATCCCAGCTTGTGGCTTTCATCCCAAGACACTTCATGGAATAACTTTTGGTGCACTTCTGCCTGTATTGACCAGAGGAATGATTTCTGTTCTTCCACTGGTTTTTCATCACACAGTTGATGACTGTGTGATGATGTGCATTTGGGGTGGTCAGCGGGGGAGGAGACGATCATGTAATATTCATTCTATTCATTAAAAGTACAATATTTAGCCTGGCCAGTGTGGCTCTGTGTTTTGAGCATCAACCTATGAACCAGGAGGTCATGGTTTAATTCCTAGTCAGGTCACATGCCCGGGTTGCGGGCTGAATCCCCAGTTAGGGTGTGCAGGAGGCAGCCTATCAGTGATTCTCTCTCTCACTTCCTTTCTGAAATCAATAAGTGTATAATTTTTTAAAAACTATGGTATTCAGAGCTCCCCATGTGCCAGGTGCTAGAGATCTAGAGATGAGCAAGGCAAAATCCTTGACCTCCGGGGGCTCATAGCCTGGTGGGGACATGGGAATATTATGGCACCTCCTGATGGGGAAAAGGCAGAGTGTAAAGGAGAGGGATTTGAGCCTTGCCTAAGTGTCGGTCTGCCCGTCTTGCATGGGGATGGGTTGCCTGGAGCTCCAAGGCAAGCTAGTCAGCTTTTAGCTGGGGTCATGCGAACACAGAGCGATGGGCATGCCAGAGCCATAAGCCAGTCTGCTCTTCTCCAACCCCGAGGCAGGCACGCTCTCATGCCATGTCTTCTGCTCCTCAGGGTTGGCGTGCATTCAGTCATAAGGTGATGGGTAAATAACTGGCATCATATCCCTTCCCTGGGGTCTCTTTCTATCCCTCACATTCCACACCCATCTGCAGTATCTTTTAGAGTCTGATATTTCCTTGATAAATCTACTGCAGCTTTGATTTTTCATGCTTTAGAGGTCTAAACTAAAAGCAGCCCAAGATCTGCCCTAACAGAAATTATTGACTGAATGCTGTGTCCCAGATGGATTCCAGGAGACAGGCACAGACCTGCCACCTCTGCACCAGCCACAGACTCCCTCCCCAATCCATTTAAGTAGCAGCCTCGTGCATCAACCGCCTCTGACTGTTGGCTACACAGAACCTAGAGCCCAACAGGCAGTCAGCAGATATCTGTGGAATAATCTACCTTCTCAGTCCCCTTCTCCCCTTCTTCCTGACACAATTCCAAGTTTTTTGGGGGGCAGTGAAATGTGATCCATTCTTTGACATTCTCTCTTGCGGATGGCATGTCCTAGGGTCAGAATTCTGGTCCCCAAAATATAAGCAGACATTTTTGGACAGGGATCCCAGAGGGGCACCTAAAAGGGCAGCTGAGCCCGGCTTGGTGTGGCTCAGTGGTTGAGCATTGACCTATGAGCCAGGAGGTCACAGTTCAATTCCGGGTGAGGGCACATGACCAGGTTGCAGGCTTGATCCCCAGTTGCGGGAAAGCAGGAAGCAGCCAATCAGTGATTCTGTTTCTGTTTCTCTCTGTTATCAATAAAAAAATATATTTAAAAAATAAAATAAAAGGGCAGATGACTTACTTGGCCCCTCCTTCTTTGCTTTCTCCATTTTCCTGCCGCCATGATGGCCTGGATAGGCAGCCAGTGGCTTTTTAAAAATATATATATTTTATTGATTTTTTACAGAGAGGAAGAGAGAGGGATAGAGAGTTAGAAACATCGATGAGAGAGAATCATCGATCAACTGCCTCTTGCACACCCCCTACTGGGGTTGTGTCCGCAACCAAGGCACATGCCCTTGACCGGAATCAAACCTGGGACCCTTCAGTCCGCAGGCCGATGCTCTATCCACTGAGCCAAACCGGTCTTGGCCAGCCAGTGGCTTTCAACTGACCTTGAGGAAAAGACCTCCTTGCATGGGAATCTCCTATAAGCCATCCCTTGTGGACTGCTGTGCGGCTGCCCCGTGAGTAATCCCTGATCAGGAAGCTCATCTCTTCAAAAAGCAGTCCCTGCGGCAGGTCTCTTTGTTACAAAACCTCAGTCTCCGGTGCTATCGAGACCACCCCTGGTTTTTACTCTGTTCTGCAGGACACAAGTGACGAAACTGGTCTGTCTTCATCAGGGCAGCACCCCCACATGTTTGAGGACACCCTTCATATCTCCTTACATCCTTTCTATCCCCAGGCCTCTCATGTCCTCTCTTTTTTGGGGGGATCCTATTCTATTACATTTCTCATGCTGCGTTTCTTCTCCCCAGGTCTGAGCTAAAGAAACACATCCACTTTGCTAACGCATCCCCTAATCCTTGGCCGTGCCTCTTTCCCAAGCAATCCTGTGGATTCAGCAGGCAATCACACACACACAAGTAGAAGAAAATATTCCGAAATGGTTAACTCCAGCCAGCTGGAAAATCGGCTGACACAGGACAAGGATGTGTGTTTAAAAAAATGGTTCAAAAAATAGCTCTCGATTCATGGGAAAATTGTATGTCAGTAGCAATTTGCACAGATATGGCAGTTTTAATAACTCACTCATTTTTTTAAAAAAAACCCCAAAACCCTAATTCAATTTGATTTCACCTTGAGCTCCATGTCTCATTGTGAATAATTTCATCGTTTCCCCGATTTAGGAGCATCTGAGGCTTTGAACAAAGAGTTTCGGCAACAAAAGTCAGGAAGTGGGATGGAAGGGCTAGAAAACCCCAGTAACTATGAATGTGCAAGGTATGGCCCATATTCAATACGCCATCTAGGTCAACGAAATTCAAATTCCAAACCAGACATGCCCAGCCCCGGTCCAATGCAGAGATAGCAAGGGAACAAGGCGTTGCAGATTCTGGGACATTACACTGAGTTCCAGTCCCAGCTCCCTGGCTGCGATGGTGATGGCGGGCCCACAGTTGCATTTGCCGGTGGAATGGCCTTGACTAGCCTTCCTCCGGGATGTGGCCAGGCCTCCCTGGGAATGGCTGGCACCTCAGTGGTTAATTAATCTCCTCTGCATTCCTCCTCTCCCCTGCAGGGCAGACTGTGAAAAATCTCGCAGTGAGAAAAGCTGGCTTCTTAAAATAGTCCTTCATAAACAAAACTCACAGGGTAGCATCTGAGGGTATCAATCCAGTGTGTTCCCCCCGGGAGACACAGGAAAGGTGATTCTGGCTCCCGCTGCTCTGTGGGGACCGGTGGGGGTAAAGCAGCGATCCCAGACTTCAAGCCCCAAGAAAATGGGGGTGGGGGAAGGAATTAGCTACAGAACCCGTTCTCTTGCGAACTGAGCTTCCAACCAACAGGCCACAGAAATCCACCAGCCTTTGGTTTCTTCTGCCTTGAATCCCAGCCCAGAGAAAGCAAAGGACACGCTTCCCAATCAATATGCCACGCGGACCGCTACGCCGTCCGACTGCCTGGTCTGGACTTCGCTGGTCTCCCAGGGAATCAATCCTGGGCCCATTTGTGGGTGAGAGGAGAGCTTTGAGATGCATGCTGTACGTGTCTCTTGTGCCCTGAAAATAAACACATGTGGAGCCCACTGAAATAGACACCCTTGTGAAATGAATAAATTAGCATCCCAAGAAATATTTAGACAACAGTGAAATGTCACAGCAGACGATGGTAGTAGTGTCCTTTGATGACACAGTGCCAGCAGCACTGAATCTGGGAGAAATCTTAAAAACGTCTTTCCATTTTTTAGGCTTGCTTTCACTTTCTCTTGTTGTTGAGCTCTGAAAGCGCCATCAGTCATCAAGGTTTAGATATGACTCTCGCGTTTGTCCTACTTAGCGTGACATTGCAGTCCTGGCGTGGAGTCCTCCCAGTCCTCCCAGTTCCAATTTGATGATGTCTGGCCCACCAATGCCAGTCCCGTGACATCAATGGGCATGAAGGAAAACACACTCATAACCCAGTCTCAAAAAGCACACACCTCACAATCATTTCACAGCTCTCTCTAAATCAGACCTCAAGCCTGTTTGCAAATTTAGGGCACAGGTTTCTGAAGACCAGGATGAGTGGATCTAATTGGTCATTTAAGAAACCATTAAAAATATCCTTTGCAGCCGAAACCGATTTGGCTCAGTGGATAGAGCATTGGTCTGCGGACGGAAGGGTCCCAGGTTCGATTCCAGTCAAGGGCATGTACCTTAGTTGTGGGCATATCCCCAGTAGGGGGTGTGCAGGAGGCACCTGGTCCATGTTTTTCTCTCATCGATGTTTCTAGTTCTGTATCCCTCTCTCCCTTCCTCTCAGTAAAAAATAAATAAAATATTTTTAAAAATATCCTTTGCAAAGCCTACTCTCTCCCCACCCCCACCTCAAAGGTGGGAGGCAAAGGGGAAGGAAAGTCAGAACCAGAAAGGATAGTCTCTTCACACATACAAGAGAATATTTCCATTTCTGGGCATTCAGAGGAATCTCTTGGGGATGTTGACACTCAAATTCTTTTTGAAAATCATTTCCTTAGACAGGCTGGGATGAGGCAATTCTTTTTTTTTTTTTAAGCCTATAAGAATTGGCTACAGGAAAATGTACAGGGATGGAGATACTTGGGTTTTAAAAGACGCACACACCATAGCTAGCGAGCTGCACTCATTTCATGGATATTTGTGTGTTGTGAAGTGAATTTTTACCTTGATAGCAGCTACCAAGTTGGGATGATTTCAATTACATGTCATTGGCAGTATGTATATATATTATTTCAGAGAGGAAGGGAGAGGGAGAGAGATAGAAACATCAATGATGAGAGAGAATCATTGATCAGCTGCCTCTTTCATACCCCACACTGGGGATCAAGCCTGCAATCTGGGCATGTGCCCGGACCTAGAATCAAACC